>LGRX02007069.1:0-19974 GCA_001247695.2 Cymbomonas tetramitiformis
TCGAACTCCATAGGCGTAGTATCCCTTGGGAAGCAATCTTCCATACGGTCGATATACCTATGGAACATTTTCCACAGGTATGGTATCCCCTGGGAAAGATCTTTCCTTACGGACATTATGCGTACGGAAGACGGGCCCATACACTTAGCGTCCCTTGGGAAATAGGTTTCCATACGGCCGACATACTTATGGAAAGGTTTTCCACTGGGTGGCTCACCTTTGGGAAAGATTGTTCCATAGGATGGCTATACCTATGGAAACACAATTCCATACGTGCTGTATACTTACGGAAAGGTATTCCATACGGATATTATACGTATGATTCCGTTAACAGCATCAGGAGTATACCTATGGAAACTCTTTCCGTAGGGTGACCCGCCCTATGGAATTCATATTCCATACGGTTATTATACTTATGGAGAGCATTTTCCGCAGGTGTACTATACCTACGGAAAGCTTTTCCCTAGGGATACCATGCGTATGAAAACCGTATATTATAGGTATGGAAAACATCTTTCCCTACGTATGTTATCCGTATGGAAACTATTTACTATAGGCATAGTATAGGTATGGAACCAGTAGATATATATGGTTTCCATAGGCACGATACAGGGATAATATCGGGATGCTATACGTATGGAACTTAATTAATATTTACTTTCCATAGGCACAGTAGTGGGGCAGTATAGGGATACTGTACGTATGGAATGCTAATACTATTTCCACAGGTATAGTACAAGGATAATACAGGGATACTATACGTATGAAATGCTGGTCATCAACTTAATACACAATACGTAATAACGTTTGTTCCATTGTTTCCAGTCTATTTCACATCATAAACCTCTTTTTCCAGTCTATTTCACAACATAAACAGTCTATTTCACCATCATTCCGACTCCGCCTGCGTAGCCTGGTCTTCTTCTTCCTCATCCTTCTTATCATTCGCCTGTGGAAAACCATGGAGCAAATGTAAGTCATGTTGGTTGGTTTTCCAAAGCTTAAAAAATAACCTTTAACGTACCTTTAAAGCAGCTTCCTTTATCTTCTTTTGTTTGAGGGCCACCACCTCCGACGCCTTGTGGCTGTGTCGGAGGTGGCGACCCTCCACCCAGCGGACGGACTTGGGTTTCCCCACCGATTCCTCCGTGTGTGCGAAGTCCGCCGCATTCACCGCGCTATCCTTCTTGACGTGAAGCTTTAACAAATACGTCATAATAAACGACTTGATAGCCGGGCTCCCGCCGTCCGCCTTTGTCGGCATACGGTTCCCGAGTAGGCAGATCTCGTAAACGCCATCGGGAACCTTCATGGGGGGGTCCGTGAATGGTTGGGAAAGGGTGCCCGGTAGTGCTTCCACCACCCCCACCGCCAACTCGAACTTTGAGCGTTGCTCGAAGTTGGCGGTCTCCTTCTCCTCAAGCTTCTCGCTGCTCTGTTGGGTTTTGGCGAAGAGACCCACTGGACAGTGCAGCTCGAAGTCACGTGAGGCCTGCGAGCAAGTGCGCGCACACACCCAGCAAAATAAAGTCAGTTCCCAAGTTTCCATACCTATAGTCTACCTATAATACAGGGTAAGCATAAGTATACCATTCAAGTGCTGAAAGCTTCCATACTTATAGTATGCCTGTAGTACAGGGTGAGCACAGGTGGGACACCACTGTCCCACAGACAGTAGGGGGTGAAAGCAAAAATACCTTCCGTACCTACAGTTTGCCTATAATACAGGGTGAGCATAGGTGTACCTCACAGGCAAAGAGCTTACGTACCTCGACAGCTTCACCTTCGAACTCCTCTCCCCCCTTAGGAGCCTCCTCAGCAGCCTTCTCCTTCCCCTTCCCATCCTCATCCTCCTGATCTTCCTCATCCACTTCTGGCCACACGATTGTTCCGCCGACGAGCTCCTCCAATGTAGTCCACTCCTTGCCCTTCCGCGCTGCAGGGTCTGTGAACTTGTTGAGCTTCTTGACGATATCTGCATTGGGTACAGATTGACCTGTGAAGTTTTCCACATTGAGACCGTTGAGCGGTCCGCCATATATGCGGATGTCCCCACCCTTATTCATTTTGAACCGGCCGGTTCCTCCGCGGCGGGCCTTGCGATAGCTCAGGTGAGCAACCAGGTACGTGTGAACTTGCTTGTCAGTGCAGGGGGGGATATGTTGTTTGCCGATTTCTCGTTTCAGCTTCACGAACTTTTTCCCAAGGTCCTCTTTGCACGCTCCCACCGGGAGTTTTTTGGCTTCCTCCCATTCGCTTATGAGGGTCCGGGCGTCCGCCTGCATCAAAGAAACCTCATCGTCCGTCGCCCCCGACGGCCGCCTAGCCACTGGATCCGCCTCGATCTTCACACCTTGCTGTGCCTTTTGCATCATTGCAAAGATCGCTGCCATCTGCCGCGGGTTTTCCATCAACTTTACGAAGTCCAACGGTTGGTCTGCTGGTCCCGCCTTAGCGGCCTCCTCCTCCTCCTCCTCCTCCTCCTCCTCCTCGTCGTCATCCTCCTCCTATTCTTCGGAATCCGAAGAGTCCGAACCGAAGCATTCCTTCACTAGTTTTTTGCCTGCGGCTTTGGCCTTCTTCCCCTCCTGGGCCTGTGCGATGGCCCGCGTTTGCTGGCACTTCTTGCCCCTTTTCGTGCGGCCTTCGTCGTAGAGTGTGGGAGGCTTCCTTTTCTTGGTCTTCTCAACTTTCTTCTTGGCATATTCTGCGGCTGCTGTTTTTGCCATTTTGATTGTAAAGAACTAACGAAGGTGACTGGGAAACAACTGCGTGTGCTGGGACCTGGGGTTTTTCCTGGGGTTTTATGGGTCTAATTAGCTTTCCGTACGGTTTTCCATGCGATTATTTGCACACTCCCATCGATCGCCGTCGTGGCACGATTTCCATTAGGATGTCCCGGCCTGGGCATACCTGTATTACGATTTCCATCCCTGTGGTCAACGTATGGCATATCCAGTCTGAGATTGCCGTTGAGAATTCATAATTCGATGTCATGCGTGGAATCAGCGCGCGTCGTCGCTGTCGGACCCAATGCGATTCGATTTTCGTTTGAAATCAGGTTCTTCCCGATTTTTTTTGAAGTTCCAGAAATAAAATCTCTAATAGCCAAAATTGCGCATACAGGCCGCAATTTTGTTTTTTTGCCCCCCTCGTCAGTGAACAAATGGTTTGTTTTCTTGGGGGTGATCGAACAGGCTCATTTTATTTGGGGGGTTTTTGGCGGCGGTAGGGGGTCTTCCATAGGGGTTTCCATAGGGATAGGCTCTGGATTTCCCATAGGGCACACCACTTTTTCCACAGGCTCCGGATTTTCCATAGGGTACATTGGTGATGTTTTTAACCTGTTTCCAGGCCATTCCACAGGTATGGACGCCACTATCATAGGGATGATCTCTGTGGCATTCCTTAACAGTGTAATTCTGCATTTTCCATAGGCATTTTCCAAGTGCGGCGTGTTGCTGTTGTAGAGTCCAAAAAGGGCCTGTTTTACCCTGCCCTATTTTTCATTTTTTTGATTCCATCCCTATAAATTACCTATGGAATCCCGAAAATGGGGTGAGCCAACCTATGATCACCCTGTGGAAACGATTTCCATTGGGGCCTGTGGCAAATTTTCCAGAGCCATTCCATACGATTTTGAGATAGGGGTTTTAAAAGTGCCCTATGGAAAGGTTTTTGCCCTATGGAAAGCCAATGGAAATGCGTTCCCATAGGTTTTACATAGGGGTTTTCCATCCCTGTGTAATTATTTCCAGCCCTACGGACGCCACTATTATAGGGTTAACACCTCGACCGTTCATAGAATATCAACCCAATATCCCTATGGAAAATTCAAGTTATTTTCCCATAGGTTGTATAGGGTGGGCATCCCTATGGAACCAGAATACAGCATTCCTAACGTATGTCCACCCTATGTCCACCCTACGTTCATGGTATTGAAGGTATTGAACACCTTCCATAGGGATGTCATTGGGCGGACCGCCCTATGGAACACATCGTATTGTTTCCATGCCTATGCCCACCCTACGCCCACCCTATGACCACCTCATGATCACCCTATGCCTAGCAAATGAAAAGTTAAAAAGGAAGCAACGGTTCCAAGTAGTCATGCGTGCTAGTATGGATGGTGTGTTGTGGGCCAATATTAAACAACCACGGGGTCGACATGCCACCATGTCCTTGCACCGTGTGCCGACTACAAGTTGAAAAACCTCTTCGAACGATACAACGACATACGAAGCTATACAAGAGATGGCAAGGAGCGGTATACATGGGGGAAAGTAGTAGTGAAGACGATACTTCAAGTGATGACGGGGTGACCGTAATGGTGGTGATGGTGGTTCCCTTGGAGGTGATGATGACATGGAAGATGCCAATGCAGAAGCGGACGAAATTCTCCAGGATCATTTGAGAAATCTGGAAGAACATTGTGCCCGTCTCCTAATTCCTGCTGCCAACGATGAGGATATGGATAACCATGAGGTACCCCTCTTTCTGTATTTCCCAAGGGTGGGCGTACGTATGCCAACAGGTGGGCATAGGTTGGGAAATCGTTGAACGTTTCCATAGGGTGGGAACAGGCATTCCCAGAGGCGGGTATAGGTAGAGCGCTGGGTAAGTATGCCTATGGAAAGCATTGGACGTTTCCAGTGGGTGGGCATAGGGCGAGCATTGGGCGGGCATAGGTTGGGAAAACATGGAATGTTTCCATAGGGTGGGCCTGAGCATTCCCAAGGGCGGGTATAGGTGGTTCACTGGGTAGGCATGCCTATGGAAAAGCATTGGATGTTTCCATAGGGTCGGCATAGGGTGGGCATAGGACGGGCGTAGGGTGGACATGCGGAGGGAAATGCCTTTTTTTTATTTTGCAGTTCCTGTAAAGTTGGGGATGCCTCTCGTGATTTCACAGGTCGTTGATCACGTCTATGCCGAGAAGGTTTCAACAATGCATCGTCTTGTCGTTGATCTGCTGGAAACGAAATCCGAGCACAATGCTACCCAATCCATGTTTGATCAAATCTTCAATCTCATGCGGCAAACGGTGATTGGCAACGTTGACATCATCGGCAATCAGAGACGAAATGGTTTCCCGACCTCCTTCAAACTAGCTTTGTCTATGTGGAAGGATTTTGCCCTGCCGTACCATACCGCCGACGTTTGCAGGAATGAATGCATGATCTTCACTCCGGGCCGGCATGACGACCTTACCCAGTGCCTCCATTGCCACAAACTTCGGTGTCACCCCAGCTCTCGACGTAACGGACGGCTTATTCCGGGAAAGCCGTACAAGGTATTTAGGTTTTGGCGCTTGGACGAACTCCTGCCGATGCTATATTTGATACCAGAGATGGCCGAGCTCTTGGTATCATGGAAGATAACTACACCCGCGGAGAACGACGATCTGCCGGTTGTGACTACGTTTCATCGTAAGTGTATCCCTCCCACATGCTCACCCTATGCCCACCCTATAACATCCCTATGATCACCCTATGTCCACGCTATAACATCCCTATGATCACCCTATGTCCACCCTATGCTCACCCTATGCCCAATTCACAATTGCCTTGCATCCTACAGTAAACACTCGATTTTAAGAAAACAGGAATTTTAGGTCAGCCTAGCAAGTTTCTTATTTATATAGAGATCTTAAATATGGAGTGTTGTGTGTTAAATATTGTGAAGAAATCAAAAAAGCTGGCTACTTTCTTATTGGCGGGTTTTCTTATTACTGAGTGATTACTGTATGTTGACCCTATGCCCACCCTATGTTCGCCCTATGCCCACCCTATGACCACCCTATGCTTATCCTATGCCCAAAATCCATTTATTATTCCAGAAAGTGTAATTGTGTTCCTCACCTTAAATGATAAGTTTCGTTGCTCGGTTTCAATCGCAGAGTCGACCTTCTGGAGAAATAAGGTGTATGTCGAGCAGCCGGGCTTCTTTACGGAGCCACGGAACATCTCCTTATTCATGTGTGCCGATGGAGTGAATCCTCATAACGATTCCACGGCGGTCACGTCCTCAATCACCCCAATAACGTTCCAAATCTTAAATCTGCCTGCTGAGTATCGAGCCAAGTACGAGTTTCTATTGGTATACGGAATAATCGAGGATAAACCGAGTAATGCTCAGATTTACTACAAGTTCTTGGTGGACGAGTTGCTCGACATGTGGAATGTTGGTGTCCGAGCGTTTGATTCAAGAAAAAAGGAAATCTTCCAGTTACGATGCATGCTCACGTGTGTTGTTGCTGACTATGGCACGGGGGGCATAACGGAAATTGCCAATCGAGTGGGAGGAAATTCCGCTTCTAAAGCCTGCATGTTCTGCAACATTACCGGCGAGACCTGGGGAACAAGCTGTTTGAATAAAACAATTTTCAAAGGTAGTCCAGCCTATTCCCACCCTATGCCCGCCCTGTGACACCGCTATAGCATCCCTATACCGTCCCTGAGATAACCAATTCAGGTTTCCCACCCTATGCTCGCCCTATGGCCGCCCTATGCTAGCCCTGTGACCGCCCTATGCCCACCCTATGAAAACGAATGCGATGACGAATGTGACAACTGTCCTCACAGGTTCTGCACCTCTCCGCACCGAAGAGGACGTACGATTGCTGCAGGCCAGAAATGCAAGTTGCGCAGATTCTGGGTTGTACACTGCTGCTCAGCTTCGAGAGATTTATAGTAGAACGGGCATCAAAGGGCCGTGTGCACTTTCTTTGTTGCCACACTTTTCCGTGACAAAGGACTACTTCCCGGATATCATGCACGAACTTCATAACTTGGAATATAGGATGACATGTGCTATTTTTCAGTGCAACTGGAATATTAATGCCTTAGATATGCTGAAAATCACCATGTGCACCCGGAGTGGCTACCTGAACCTGTGGACGAGAACGAGGTGGAGAAAACCTTGGAAGAACATTTTGCTGGTATGTAACAATCTCGGGATTTCATTCCATCCCTGTGCTCGCCCTATGCCCTCCCTATACCCACCCTTGGAACTGGGGAAACGCATTCCATCCCTGTGCTCACCCTGTGCCCACCATATGCCCACCCTATACTCACCCTTGGAACTGCAGAGAAATATTCCATCCCTATGCCCACCCTGCACCCGACCTATAGCCACCCTATACCCACCCTTGGAACCTGGCGATTGTCAAATAATGCATGACAGTGACTGCTGTTCTTTTCTGTTTTTGCAGAACTCGCTGTACCATGGGGTCTGGATGAGGACATTCGTTCTATTGCGATTAAGTGGTACAAGAAATCAAAAGTCGATCGGAATTGGGGCAACGTGGTAACTAAGGGCATGGAGTTCAGCGCGAGCACAGGAGAGCCAAGAAAACTGAAGGCCGCCGTGGGGATTGTCTTCATAACTTGCGGCTTCATGAGCGCAATCGCAGCTTGGCCAGACGCATTGGGAGATTTGCCTCATCCGAAATACTCGTCCTTTGTTGGGGAGTTCGTCGTAGTGGTGCGTGAGATAGTCTCAAACCACATCATCTCCGAGGACCGTCTGCATAAACGGGTTGAAGCTCTAATGGACCGATGGGAGAAGGAGTTTTCACCTGAAGATTGGAATATAACTACGCATATTTTGCGACATTTGCCTCGGCATATCGAACGGACAGGACCTGCGCATGGAACATGGTTATTTCCGTGGGAGTCATTCTATGGGAAATGCAAGGAGTCAGTCAAAACTCGATCGCAGCCAGTAGCCAGCATCATGAACGGTATGTATACCTAGACTCACCCTATGTTCACCCTACGTCCGCCCTATGCTATCCCTGTGATCACCATAGGGAATGGGAATCTCAAAGTTTCCCGCCCTATGCCCACCTTATGCCCACCGTATGTTTACCCTATGCATTTACTATGTATCGGTTCCGTACGTATACCGTGCCTATGGAAAGCTTCTTCCATAGGGAGAACATAGGTATGGAAACGTTTGGCTGCACTGTACGTTTGTTTATGTGTTATGTATGTCGCAGGTCAGATGCTAGAAAAACAGCTGATGCTAGTCCGTGGCATATATGCTTCAATATCTAATGAGAAGGTTGCACCATACACTGGGCCACAAAAGCGACGAGTGGAGGTGATTGGCAAGCAAACACCGATAACCTTGGATGAAGGTACGCAGTGCCTTAGATGCCTTTGCAGTAGATGTCCGCCCTGTGCCCACCCAATGGAAATCTTTCCCGCCCTATGCCCGCCCTATGCCCACCCTTGGAACTGAAAAGAAATATTCCATCCCTGTGCTCACCCTATGCCTACCCTATGCCCACCCTTTGAAATTCGTAACCATCTTATGCCCACCCATTGATCACCCACAGGCGACATAAAAGGTATACGGAAGTATATGCGCACGAATTTCCCATGGGCCCAGCTCCTGCAAAACGACTTTGACACCAAACTCGCTGAATGGAAGCGATTGAGTTTGAGAGAACGCCGGATCATGCCACGACCCGTCATCCAAGATCTGGAGACATGGCGGTTGAACCGGTTGACGAGGGAATGTCGTCCTTTGAGTACCAAGGAGCGTTGTTATGTCTACATGGACGGTGTGATGAAGAGTCGGCACGTGAAAGTCGGACGAGACACTTTTCGTACGCGATCCGCCGACCGCCACCTCACCACCTGTCAACGATACATAAAGGCAATCTTTGATACCCCAGTAAATGGATTGAATGCCCATGAAGACAGGTCGTTCATCCGATGCCCACCCTATGTTCGCCCTATATTGGCCCTATGCCTACCCTGTGTTCGCCCTACAACATCCCTATACCGTAACATATATCCTAGATCATGCGTATGCTCACCCTGTGCCCACCCTACGACCACCCTACACCCTCCCTATGATTACGAGTTAAGCTTTCCCACTCTGTGTCCGCCCTATAGCCGCCCTATGTCCACCCTGTGCCCACCCTATGCTCACCCTTTGGAAAGTATGTGTCGCAGGTACGGCGAGCTTCTGAAAATTTATAGCATCCCGATTGACAGGAAACAATTGGTTTTCCTCAAAGTAAGATGGTTTCCATTGAAGGCAGCATTTCAAGATACCGTGGCGAACAATATGATGTTGAGGTCGGACTTGCCATGGGACCTTTCCGAGGTTTTCATCCAAGCATTTGAGATTGAGTGCTTGGTGTGCATTGTACCCATTCCATGGAACTTTGACCGGTTCATCACGACCAAGAGAATTCCAGTTGGACGACCCGATGCAAATAGGTTGGTATATTATCTCGGCGAGCACAAACTCGGTTTCAATGATCCACCATGGAGATATGATAAAGACAAGATGATGCTCATACTAGATAGGCATGTAGATTTTGTGGGCGACTTACATGACTAATAACTTGTTCATTTCATAGATGGAATTATTCTGTATATTAATATGTATATATGTAGTAAAAGCCCTATGGAAAGCCTGGATATATCATGAATCATCACCCTATGCTCACCCTATGAAACCTGAATGGTTATACCTATGGAAACCCTTTCACAGGTACGGTATTCCTTGGGAAACATGTTTCCATACGGATGATATACCTACGGAAGACCTTTCCACTGGGTGGCTCACCCCTGGGAAAGCTCATTCCATAGGCTGGCTATACCTATGGAACGTCAATTCCATACGTACGGTATACGTGTGGAAACGTATTCCATATGGATACTATAGGTATAGACTTTGCCACCTGTATCAGGAGTATACCTACGGCATGCTCACCCTGTGTTATCCCTATAGCTAACCCTATGGAAACCCCTATGGAATTACGTCTTTATTGACCGAGAATACGCAGAATGAATTGTATATTTCCATAGGTATACTATCCCTATGGGGGCCCTATGGAAAGCCCTATGGAATTACGTTGATATTCCCGAGAATACGCAGAGTGGATTATACGTTTCCATAGGCCTACCATACCTATGGCATCCCTATGGAAGGCCCTATGGAATTACGACTTTATTCCCGAGAATACGCAGGGCGAATTGTACATTTCCATAGGTGTACTATCGCTATGCCCGCCCTATGGAAAATCTTGTGGAAAACTCATAGTATACGCTAATTTTCCATAGGTGCGCTATCCTTACGCCCGCCCTACGCCCGCCCTTGGACATGCCTATGGAAAGCGTATGGGAAAGTTATATTTTCCATAGGGCTTTCCATCGGCCCCCTATGCCTATAGCCGCCCTATGGAAGGGTTTACATTTTCCATAGGGTTTTCCATAGTCCTGGTTATGCCTATAGTCGTCCTTTGGAAATGTTTACTTTTCCATAGGGTGATTATACGGCCTTCCATGCCTATGGAACGTCTTTTTCCATAGGCATACAGCCCTATAGAAACCCTGTGGAAACTCCAAAAGGGGGTATCCCTATGGAAATACCCTATGGAAAACTTTCCAAGCCTTTGGAAAATATTTCCGGATTTTCCCGAGCGTTCCCAAGGGCGGGCATAGGGAGGGCACAGGGATGGCATGCCTATGGAAAGCTTTCCCAAGGGTTGCAGATGCGGCCCAGGGATATATACATATATATATATGTACTGATCTGAGTAGGTACATGCTTTTTGCGCTGATCATTACTGAATCAATTGTCACAATGCAGTATGGTTGTTGTTCTTGCTCCAGCGATGATGAAAAGGTATGGACAGTGTTCAGCAGTTACCAGCTGCATTGTGAACACTGTATACTGCCTTCGGGTCTGGAGATATTCTCCATCCAGCCCTTCAGCATGTAGTTTTATCCTGTTACCTTAGCTATCGCCATCACTGACATCCAACACGCACATGTGTTTGTTGGATGGTATCTATGTTATCATGCACATAGTGGACATTATAGTTGATCATTTCACTTACTGAGTCAGTGAATGTCATTATACATAGTAATGCCATTGGTGTGTGCATTGTGCAGTACTTGCTGATTATTAGTACTTGTAAGTGTGTGTGTGTGTGTGTGTGTGATTGTTCACTATACACACTTGCAGGTAGGTGACTTCTGGTATTACAATATACCCAGATGATTTATCATGCAGGATGGTGATCAGCATACCATGTACTGAATAAATCTAGCATGATATATATATCAGGTTAGGGGTTATTGTAATCCTGTATACTCTCATTTACAATAATGAGTTGCTTGTTTATTTCACATGTAGTTCCGGTGAGCATTCCATCCAGTAATCCACCATAGAACGTGCATACTCCAGTCGAGGAGTATCTCGACTCCTCCGTCGGAGCATGACGAGCTAATTATGGTGTTAAGATTACCTTCCGGCACCTTACACTAACATGGGTTCTAATATAACTTAGCATGCACTGCAATATGCTTTGTGCAATGTACAATGTATTGCAATGTGATGCCATGTGTTCCAGTTGTTAGCGTGATCAAACTGGTATGTATACTACAGCTGGTATCGTGATCAAGCTGTTATGATGCATGCACAATCACAGTGATGCCCAGTATAATAGCGTACAGGTGGTGAAATGCACATCTAATGCATGCACTCTGTATATACACATGATAGTGTATACTTGGAAGTATGTGTGTGTGTGTTGCTGCAGGTATATTTATCTCCACACACTCGACTTTTTGCACACACTATGATTGCTGCAGAGTATACAATGATCTGTGATGTTGAATGTGTGTGTGTGTGTAAGCTATCACACAGCATTCATGCGTCCACACTCATGATTGTAAGTTAGTATAATCTGACAGTGAATAGAGTATAGTATCTCAGCAACATCAGAGTATATATATATAGCATGGTGCAGTATATTGTCATCACGCGTCCGTTCAGAATAATCCCGGATAGTATACATATATGCTGTCAGGACATCGTGACGTGTGCTGATGAATCAAAAGATTATTGCAAGTATATATGATGACGGTATGTTGATGAAACTTCGCATACTGACATCGTCATTAAAAATTGTAAAACTATCATACTGCACAGTGAGCGATTTGCTGCGATCATGAAAATCGTATGGTGTGCGCTGATGATTTTTGAGTACATCCCGTCGCAGAATGTCTAGCACATGATACGAGAGCTAGTTTTCCGCGCAGATAATGATTCCGCTGTTTATTTCTGCGCCGCGTCTCATATGCGAATTTTCGAACAACTGCGAATCTTATATACGCGTACATCTTATCGCTGCGCGCATGTATGCCGTATGCACACCTTGTCGCACGGTATATGTGATGTTCAGCTGTTGTATGCGATCTGCGAGTACGGATATGTCAATATCTCCTCGCACACTATCGTCGCTTCTGCAGCGGTCAGTATATGCGATATATCAATATTCGTGCGGATACGACGCCAATTATTGCTCACGCTCCGCAACCTGCATATACAAATTTTTTGATATCTACGCTGCACTCACACAAAAGTTCTCGTTCGTGCCTTGACGAGGCAGAATACCATCTGATACGGGCTGATATGCGAGCCCTTAGTATATCATATAATATAATAGAAAGCGCGGTGTTATAGGACGGTAACACACGTGCAAGTTATTAGCGGGGATGAGTGCAGACTTCTGACGAAGATCCTGCTCTAGCACAACGCTAGCTCATCTATACCGAATGCCTCCCATCTCATAGATGGCACCGCTATTGGGTTGTGAACCCAAGGCATTGGTTGAACGACCAGTATCGGCTGAACGAATGATGCGTTCGCCATATGATACTGCGCATGCTTATTCAGAACATGCTAGAAGCGAAGATACATTCTTCTCCGAACCATTTCGGTACTTCAAGATAGGATCTTGCTTCGCCATTCTCGAGTCCGCGACATACGGCCTCTCGATGACATATATCATTCAAGTCTTACCTTGAATAAATGACAGATGATGTGACTTATCATCTCGATGACATGTACAGTCATAGTCGACCGTACTGACGACTGTCTGACGACTGTCTGACGACTGTCTGTCATTATAATATATGACATGACTCGACATGACATGACATGACATGGTATGACATGTCTGACAGGTATGACACTTGTGACATGTATGACATGTATGACACATGTGTCATCGGTCATAACCCTGACACACCATGAGTGACATCTGTCATCGAGAGGCTGGTCACAGCATCTCGATGATGAAGCAAGACAGTTCTTGAAGAACAAACTGTTCTGAAGGACTCGTCTTCGCTTCAAGCATGAATTGAACACCATGCGGGTATCATACTTATTCGATCAGCCGATATTGTTGTTCACCCAATGCCTTCGGGTTCACAACCCAATGGTGGTAACGCTTGAGAAGCGTGGGGGCATTGGCGTATATGAGAGAGCATTGAGCTCGAGCAGCACTTCTGGATATCAGTCTGCACTCATACCCACCAAACTCGTGCGCGTGCTATTGTCGTTCAATAATAGCCGTGCCATACATATCGCTCGCATAGCGAGCCCTAACTGGTACAATCCAGATTTTGACACACACGTGAAGCAAGTTCGCCAGTTCTTACAGCGCTGCAGAGAGCATCATTTCTACATCAGGCCTTCTAAGGTTTGAGTTGTTCGTCAAATGCATCGACTTTATCGGACACCACATCTCAGAGGCAGGCCTTTCAATCATTGAAGACAGAATCCGTGCAGTCATGGCTATTCAGCCTCCATCCAGTGTCCCATGGTCCAACCGTTGGTAAACAGCCTCTACGCCGCATGGCTAAAGATGGCAATTCTTCTCTTCGGTCATTCTTGGGCATGGTCGGCCAGTTTAGGAGATTTATACCAAAGTTCTCCAAGATTGCCGAGCCGCTCAATCGTCTCCTAAAGGATAATGCAGAATTTGTCTGGGAATCTGAGCAGCAGCAGGCATTTGACAATCTCAAAAGTGCCATCTGCGATGCTCCAGTACTACAGCTTCCAGATCAGAAACTGCCATCTATTATGGAGGTCGATGGATCAGGCACACACGTTGGCCAAGTAGTCTTACAGGATCAAGGCAAAGGTATGAGGCCGTGTGGCTATCACAGCGTAACACTTTCTGATACACAGAGACGCTGGCCTATTCCTGAGATTGAGCTATTTGCCATTGTGGAGGGCTTCCGGTTCTTTTGCCACATCTTGTTGGGAGCTCCAGAGACTATCGTTCGCTCAGAGCATCAGCCACTGGTTTATTTCTAGTCCAAATCCACACCAAGCCCCAAACAGGCGAGGTGGTTGGATGAGCTCTCCGAGTACAACTTTCGGATTGAGCACATTGCAAGCGAGAAGAATGAGGTTGCAGATGCTCTTACACGTATTTCTGCTCTCTTCGAACTCACGGATAGTCTGCAACATCACATTGCCTCATCGGCAACCCCATCAGCTGATATAACATCTACATACCCTACATGTATTGCTCTTATATCTGCATCATCGGGTCATCAGCTTCACGACATTATTATATCTCAGTATGATCGTGGCTCATTTGCACAATCTATATTATCCAAGCTGGCATCAGCGACATCATCACAGACACTCAGCAATTTCGAACTCATTCCGGGATTGATCTATCGCAAGACCATTTTTGGCAGACAGCTTTACATTCCACCTACTGCCGAAGTTCCTACAGATGACGGTGAGATCACACAGCTTCGCAACATTCTACTTCATGAGTGTCACTCAGCCACTGTTTCTGGTCATGTAGGCAAAAATCGCATGCTCCATTTATTGCGTAGCCGATAGGCCTGGAATGACGAAGGCAGCAATCCAGTACATTTGGGAGTGCCCCGTATGCCAACGCCAGAAAACGAGGAGACACAAACCTTATGGTCAGTCACATATTCGCTATTGTGTGCCTAAGACAAAATGGCTTGATGTATTACTTGACTGGATTACTGATCTGCCTATCACCACTAACGGGCACGACAGTAGATTTGTGGTGATGTGCCAATTCTCTCATCGCTGTCATCTCATTCCATTCAACATGACCTGGACTGCTCAACACACTGCTTCAATATATATGCAACATATCTTCAAGCTCCATGGTCTTCCGAGGAACATCATTTCATATCGAGATCCCAGATTTACTCGCTTCATTCTGGCAAACACTGTGGAAATCTATTGGTACGAGATTGTCTATGACGTCTTCACACCATCCACAGTCGAATGCAAGCAATGAGCGAAGCCATGCCTTCATTGAGGACAACCTCGGGTGTTTTTCATTTTGTTTGATGCATGATTCACCAACCTCCGGTTTATAACTGATTAGAGAGTATTTTTTTCCTCAGGTGTTGTTGCAATGATACTTCAGCCAATTCGTGGGAGGACAAGTTGCCTTTGGTGGAGTTTGCAATTAACAACACGGTTTCTGCTACGACTGGTTATACACCTTTTTTTATCTCGACTCGATGGCGCAACCACTTTCGCCTCATGATCTGGCAATCACTATTCCGCCAGAAGCTCCTGTTCCAATACAGAATGTGTCAGATATATAGTCGGGTGTATATATCGGATAACGGAGAATAAACCCTGAGTTAAGGGTTTAGATATCAGAACGGTAAAAAGTCTCAGATTGATAAAAGAGATACACATAAATACTAACGGGTGTTTCCCGTCTACTGGTGACGGTCACCCAGCCTACTATAGGAAGTGACAGGTGACAGTCTTTACTTGTCGGTGTGTCACATCCAGCACACCACCTAGGGTGGTGACCGGAGCTAGTAGTGAACGAAGCAAACAAACTCCCTACTCAACTTCAGGAGGAAACTCTAGCACAACTGGGGGCCTGTACTCTTGGTCAGGGCGGTCCCAGGTCACAGCAAGATTGTCAGATACTGCTGTTACTCTGCTAAAACCCTAAACACAGCTCAAACTCAGAGAGCCCTTCTGCACATCTAGGAGGCTACACTACAGCTAACTCCCAGGCAGGCACGGCGTGACTAACTCTAGCCACTAGTGGTCTTCGGAGCTGTCTGCCCGGCTCGGAGCAGCGTGACTGTGAAGCAGTTGCCGGCATTCGGGGCCGGCGATGAATCATTCGTAGAAGAAATTGACGGGTTCTCGATCACGGGACCCGGCTGCACCGCACCGGGATGCTGCCAAGTGCTGCCCGACGGTGGAGCCTCGTCATCTGAAGATGAAGCCGGCGACAGCGGAGGGCCGTCCACAAACAACTCGGCAGGCGGTGGTGGTCCGGGATGCCACGGCATCGGAGCCATGTAGAGGCCCTGCCTCCTCTGCTCCCGCCGTTGGCGACGAGGCGGAATCGCACACGGCACGTCATGAACCGCCTCAGTTGGCGAAGCCCCCGTAGTCGGGACTGCTGCGGCAGTCCACGGAGCACCACCGACCGGTGGACCCGTGCATGTGCGCGCATCGGCACCACCGACACCGGCAACGGCATGCGGCGCGGCGGCGGCACAAATTACAAAGAGTGCGCACACCAAGGAGGAAGTGAGGAGAGACCTTCCGAACCTCGGAATGCCGTTCCCGCAGCCGTACCGTGGCCGCGGCGGTGTCACCGAGGCATCTCCGTCGTCATCGTCGCTCGTGGCGAAAGCCGCGGGCCCGTAGCCGATCACGCGCTCCGGCGCCTCAACCGCGGAGAGCAAGTTCATGCTCGCGGCCGCCTCGTCGGGCACCAATGCAATCCCCGTGCCCTCAATGAAGTCGGCAAACGTGCGGGTGACGGGAGGACAGAAGGGGTTTGGTGGACCGGTCCAATCC
Source organism: Cymbomonas tetramitiformis (assembly GCA_001247695.2). Classification (NCBI taxonomy): domain Eukaryota; kingdom Viridiplantae; phylum Chlorophyta; class Pyramimonadophyceae; order Pyramimonadales; family Pyramimonadaceae; genus Cymbomonas; species Cymbomonas tetramitiformis. The sequence continues at coordinate 16,666 of LGRX02007069.1, forward strand.
TCCTCGGACCCAACCGACGCGGGCGGGGAGTGCGCGGGTGGCTCCGACACCACCGGCATGTCGGCAGTGAAGGTGTTGATGTTGAACGTGGAAGCCCCAGCCGTGTGCGCCATCTCAGAGAACTCGGCGACGGCGGACACGAGAACCTCACCGCCCTCCTCGCAGAACGAGCACGCGGAGAGATCGGTGAAGACCTCCGGCTTCCCGCCCGCGAGCATGCAGAGGGCGTCGAACTCCACGGGGTCGCCGTGGTCGATGGCGTGCTGGAACTTCGCGGCCAGCACGGAGTTTTCGGCTTCCTCGGCGAAGGCGAACGCCGAGAGCCCGGTCCTGCCCCCGTTCGGGCAGTCTCGGTGCCAATGTCTCGCTTTCCCCTTTGCACATACCTGATTTTGGCAGTACGGGATTGTCGCACCGCTCTCGCGGTGGAAGGCCACCTTTCGCGAGACGGATTGAGACCAATTCCCCCCTTTGGGGAGGGGCGAGGCTGCGAAACGGGTCTTGACCCGGCGGTCCGGCTTGTCCGCGCGAGGGGTAAACCCCCGCGGAGACGGTTCGGACTCGGCGGTGACGAGGAAGGCGGCCAATTGCCTCTTCAAGTCGAGCACCATCGTCCGCAAGTCCGCGATCTCACTCGCCGCACCCGACCCATCAACGTCCTTCTCCATGCACACTGAGAAATAAACGTGGTAAAATGGTGGTAAAATGTGGTAAACTGGTGGTAAATTGTGGTAAATTGGTGTTTTACCACCATTACACTAATAGTGGCGATACAAATCCCGTGGGTAATTTCCTATTGGTAACGTGGCACTTTTCTAACACGATTTTACCACATTTACTTATAGCGCGGTAATTATATATCATTGTTTACCATTGCTGTATATAATTTACCATGGTACCCCCCTACGACCGGTAAATTGACCCCCAATGGTAAAATTACCACATATGACCGGTAAATTGACCCCCAATGGTAAAATTACCACATATGACCGGTAAATTTGCCACGGTATGACCACGGTTGGACACGTGGCAGGCAGGATGCACTGTGATACGGACACGTGTGCAAGATTAGTGCACGTGGCAATCAGGCATGGAATGTTACATAACTGTTACCAGATATGCTAGGTAGGTAAGTATGTGGCTTTGCAAGTCCCAGCCCCGTCCTGGGCTTTGCAAGTAAGGTCACACTAGAAGCAATAAGGAGAGAGGAAGGAAGGACGCATGCTGCTGGTTTCTAGCTTGCCGTTGCTAAGGTCTTGAGCATCGTGCAGATTTCATTCCTGGCCAAAGGTAGATGACGTGGAGGGGGATTTTAAATCCCGGAGGACGGTGGCAGATACACTTGGTCTCAAGGCGTGACGCCGGCATCAGCAGGGTATGTTTGGCATCCTCGTTCAAGACAAAGACGGCACGGCTGTTCATGCGCGCGTTTTTGATAGTCGGGTATGCCGTCACCATGGCTAGACGGCACACGGCGCAATGTGTGGCCGGGTCCCAGATCAGATAGTAAGCTTCCACGCGGCCGTATTCAAATGCATCGGCTTCAGAGGATGCTAAGGCTACGTTGTAGGAGATTCTGGTTACTGCCCTGGTGTACATCGTGGACGTGAAGTCCTCGTCGCCGTGCCGCATTCGTGGAAAACATAGGACGTCCAAGGCGTCCCGTTCTAGCTCGTATCGCTCACCGTGCATGGCACGCAAGGAAGCCGCCAGGCCCAGCAGCAGCCTTCCTTCCGCATCGGCGCTTAGCGCGGATACAGCCACGCCACCGCGGATGATGTGATGACCGACATCCATGAAGTGACACGCGAGCCCCGGGTCATCGCGGAAACCCGGGCCGTCCTCTTTCACCGAGTGCGCGACATAGTCTGGAAGGAACCGGATCCCGGGGTACAAGTGGGCCATGTCATCTACACGGTCTTTCAGCAAGTAGGCGTTACCGATGCATGAATCGATGGCCTTCCCCCCACCGGCTCCGGCACCACCCCCTTCGCCTCCCCCAACAGGCGCTCCACCCATAGCTCGATGTTGGAGCTGACAACGCCTACCTTCTCCTCTTGCTTGCACAAGTGTACCACGGCTAGGCGTAGATTCAGCGTCGGCATGTTCATAGGGCACTCGTTCTCAATAATGACAGCGAACTCCCTCATACGCAGCTCCGCTTGTGCGCGAGCCTCTGCGCGGTCTTCGATTGTGCCGGCGCACACCTGCCGGATGAAATATATCACAGCCTCCCTCCGCTTCCACCAAGCCCTGTCCAACTCTCGGTTGAGACTCTCCAGGACGTCCATGAATACCAGCGGGCTGAATATCAAAATGAAGTTGAGCCAGTCCTCCATAGTGTAGTTCCCTGCAAACAAACCAAGCGTTTCGGGCGACATCAGCATGCATGCACCGTTCATTCAATCAATGGTCAACCCATACAACGGGCGGGCCTATGCACACAATTCACGTAGATCTCGCATGCATGGGAAGAACAGCTTTCCTGCAATCATGCCTGCCAGCACACCTACCTGCATATTGCACCACGTCCTGGTACTCACGGTGCATGTCGTGCGGGGCACACAGCCCTTTGCCGTTCTTCTGTAGCTGCTGTAGCTGCGCGGCGTTGAAGTAGCACGTGTCATCGCAGTTGGGCACCTTGTGGCGGAACATCTTCACAGTACTCTTCTCGACACCGAAGGTCATACAGTGCATGAAAGGCAGCACGTATGCCGACATGGCGGTGAAATATTCCAGGGCCTCCAGGGGACCCTTACCGTAGCGCCCGGTCCGCATGGGATCAGCGCCCTCCTGGGTTAGCTTGACTAGTTCCTCGTGATCCTCCTGGGTTAATAGCACCGACGGGTCCCAGGCATGAACCGTCTCCCCGTCCGGTAAATAGCTTTGTGCGATAGGCTTGGCATAGCCTAGGCAATACATCCCACCAGTTGGTCCGGGGGTGCCCTCCCACAGGCTCAGGTAATCGTTGCGTCTGGCAGCCACCGGAGCGAACCTTCCCAGATCGTTCCGCGCAACGGTGTCACAGTAGCACAGCACCAGAAACACACTGAACTTATCATGCCACTTGCCAAAGTAACCATCGTATACTCGGAACGGCGTGCCTTTGTCGTCAGCGTGCCCGTCGCGTAACTCCTTGAGCTCCTTCACGAGGCGCTCTTGGATCACGTCATTGTTCTTCCAGTGCTGCCTAGGGCCCGGAACCACAATTACGAGCCCAGTAAATTCCATCCTAACCCGATCCTGCGAACACCCGCATGGATGCACCGTCAGTCCTCCCTTCCTCAATCACCGGGAAGCCTTCACAGC
>LGRX02007070.1:0-47050 GCA_001247695.2 Cymbomonas tetramitiformis
CGCCGCGAACTCTAGCGCCCAATCATTACTGATTGGGCGAACTAAGTGAATGCTCACGAACTTGAGTTCTACGTGTCACTGTCGTGTTCATACTGACCGCAGTGACACGCCGGAGTAGCGGCCCACTTTCAGAATATGGGCCGCTGAACTTTACGCACTTGCCGATGGTCATCAATGATCTAACGGCTACGATTAGTTCAGCAGATCTACAGATCTAGATCTAAGGGTTTCTTAGGGTTTCTTCAGGGTTTGAGCATTCTGACTGCTGTACAAGGCTAGACAGTCATGCTTTACACCAAACTGTTCAGCAGGCACTGCAGATTCCAACACCCCTTCTAAAGGGTGACTGTCTAGCTATCTCATCGCCAGTTCTTGGGAATGGCGCCCCTTCAGTCAGCTACACCCAGTTCTAGGGATGGTGCCCCTCCAGCTCCAGTGATATGGGGATGGTGCCCCTCCAGCTCCAGTGATATGGGGATGGTGCCCCCTTTTAGCTCTAGTGATATGGGGATGGTGCCCTAGTGGTCGCCAAGGTGGTCACCAAAGTGGTCACCACATGCCCAGTTCCAACTCCAGTGATATGGGGATGGTGCCCCATTCAGCTCCGGGGGTATGGGGATGGTTCCCCTCTAGCTCCAGAGATATGGGGACGGTGCCCCCTTCCAGCTCCAGTGATATGGGGATGGTGCCCCTTTTAGCTCTAGTGATATGGGGATGGTGCCCCGTCAGTCCTTATTGATCATCACGGGGCAGGCTCATGACACCTAGTCGTTCTCTGTGCACTCGAAAGATGGATAGTGCAAGCGGTTTTGTCATGATGTCCGAGGTGTTGTCCGCTGTTCCAATGTACAAAGCTTCTATCTCTTTGGCCTTGATCAGCCCTCGTACATGTTCCTCACCTCGATGTGCTTTGACCGAGAGTTGTTCACGTAGTCAAAGGCAAGGTGGATGGTTCCCTGGTTGTCACAGTACATGGGCAGTGGTCTGTATATGTCTACCCGTGAATCCAGCACGTTGAGAATGTATTTCACTTCCCGAGCCCCTTCAGACATGGCGTTGCTCTCAGCCTCAGTGGTAGAGAGTGACACACACTTCTAGATCATAGATGAGAAGATCACAAGACTTCCACAGAGAAAAACAACAATCCTGGAGGTACTCCTTCTTGTTGTGTTGCATCCAGCATAGTCAGCATCAGTGTATATGGAGAGTGGCAACGGTATGCTCGGTCCAGTACCATACCCCCTTGGCGCTGGCGCAGTACGAAGCACCAGCTCGTAATCCTTGGTGTCCTTTAGATATGTGACCGCCTGCTTCAGGGCCACGAAGTGTTGTGGACCATAAGTCGTGCCGAACCTCGACAGAATCGACACCGTTGCCATAACATCAGGTCGGCTACAGCGAGCCACCCATTGCAGCTGCCCCAGAAGCGCTCGATAGGGTAAGGACACATCCTTGCCATCACCAAGAGCCAGTGTTATGCTAGGTGACATTGGCAAGGTTGCTGGTCTAGCATCAGCCAACCCATATGTGCCAATCATCTGGGAGAGATATCCAGACTGAGAGAGGTATGCCGTGCCATCTCCCCAGCGCACACCAATGCCCATGACCAGGTCCAGAATCCCCAGATCCTTACACGCATACCATGAGTGGAATGCAACAACAAAGGTATCATACCAGGACTTGCCATTCGTGGCAACGAGGTAAACATCCACATATGCCAAAATGATGACCATGAGCTCAGTGTCCTTGATGAAGTACAAGCACGGCGCCACGTCACTCCTCTGCATCCTTGAGTCATATCCCATGATGAAGGCATCAGAAGTGTCAAACCACTCCCTTCCTGCCTGCTTCACACCATAGACCGCTTCAAGCAGTTTGGCACATCTGTGCCCCCCATACACCAGTCCTCGGGGAAGGCGAACATATAAATCCTCCTCCAGCACAGAGTTCAAGAAGGCAGTGTCCACGTCCATATGGTAAACCACCAGTCCAAGGTTGAGGGCCAGGACAATGACGATCATGACAGAGGACAGCTGCGTGCATGGCGCTAAAGTTTCAATGTAGTCAACTCCACACTCCTGCTTGTTGCCCCGCACACATATCCGGCTCTTCCTCTTCAGGAGTTGCCTGTGCTTATCCAACTTCACCTTGAGGATGAGGGACATGTCCAGCAACTTCACCCCAGCAGGCGCATCCTCCTCCTTCATCATGAGCAAAGCTCCCTTGATTTGCACTAGTGGTTCCTGATTCATCCTGGATGGAGTCGAGCCATTCAACGGCGTCAAGTGCAATCAGGACTTGAGGGTGACCTTTCGGTTCGGTTACTCCCTCCGGTAGCATGGAGTTGTGCTCAGTAGGTGCCGTGTCAGACTTAACACCAAGGCACGTGTGTGCAGGTGGAAAGTGCACATTTCCACCAGGCAGTTCCATAACAGTGAAGTTGGTGAGAAGGACCACGCAGTAGGGCAGTGCATGTGGTGCAATAGCGCGCCCACAAATCATGGCTTCCTCGGAGCCCCCCTTGCCAGTGACAGCTCGGACCTCAGTGAACAGTGGATAGTGGGCATTGATGTGCCCATATGTGGGGCAAGCCCGCAGAAGTGATAGGCGCTTCTGTCGTGGCTCTAGATAAGAGCTCAGACTCACCCGATATACACCATCGGAGGCCTCCACCTTCACCACTGCCATCACTTCATCACCGTCTTCTGGTAGGTACACACCTTGCTCCAACACAGGAGTCTCCAGCAGTGTAGGCAGTGGATCTCTCTAGGGCGCATCCAGAGCAGTGGCCATGAAGTTCGTCTTGAGAGGAGCCAGTGCAGATGGGTCCCATGTGGTCACCACCTTGCCCAGCTTGTCTCTCTCAGAGAAGGTGACCATGCCAGAGTTGCCCATTAGACCAGAATCATGATCATAGAGCAGGTAGGCAGAGGAGACCTCTAATTTGTCCCACATACCTGAGCTCACAAGCTCTGTTGTTGAGCTTGTGCTCACGAACTGAAGAGGCGATGAAAGGATAAGCCAAGCACCCAATTATCCTCAGCTGTGAGAGGTCTGCATGCTTCTTCTTGATAAGATAGTATGCCGAGGTCCAGTCAAGAGACCTTCGGAAGAAACGGTTGAGCTGAAACGGGCAGCCAAGGGCCACATCTCCACCCCAAAACCAGAAGTTAGCAGAAGGGCCCTTGCCATAGCCAACACATCTTTGTGTGACCTCTCCACACGTGCCTGGTTCTCATGTAGGTATGGTGAACCATGCCTCTGCTCGATGCCACGCTCCTTACAGAAGGCAGTTGTCTGTCCAACAATGATGGTGATGTCGCCATCAGTGTGCAGTATCATATGGCAAGCTTCTGGTGAGTCCATGCCACTCCTGTGGCGCTTGACCGCCACGATGTGCAACTTAAATGCCTCCAGGTAGTCAGACTTGTGCTTGTGGAAGTATATGCAGATCCAGGTGGTGGAGTCATCCATGAACAGTGCAAACCATCTGCAACCACCAGTGCTGATCCTGAAAGGCCCACACGTGTCTGACCACACAAGGCTCCCCAGCTCCTTGGAGCTCCCTCCCCGTGGGCTTCACCGAGGGCCTGATGGCCTTGGTCAGCCTGCAAGCGATGCAACACTCGGGGCAGTGCTGCACAGGACTGCAAGAATATTGTGACTCACTGATACCCATAGGAATATTCTGGGCGAGCATGTGATCAACAGACTTGTCACCAATATGGCCCAGTCGCACGTGTTGTAGCATCTTGAGGTCAAGTTGTTCAACAGTGTGTGAATCCTTGAAGAGTGCTACCACTGGCCACTTCGTGTCCTCAATCCAGACTCGGATCTTCTCCACAGGGTTCCAAGTAAGCCCCGTTGTAACATGGTGCCATGGGTGCATGAAATATCTTTGCACCAGCCGGGTGTTCATGTGCAATACTGAAGTGAGTGGTCAGGTGCCACCAACTAGTTGTGACCTACTTAGGTAACACGAACAAAAACTTCGTGTTCCATGTCAAAATCAGCCAAAGCTTTCTGAAGACACTTGAGAATTATATCGGGGTCAAACGGTGGGTTCCCATAGCAGTGTTTGCCAGCCCAGTCCTTGATGAAGCAAGTGTCAGACAAGGTGCAGTAGGTGGCCAGAATGTGGTTGTCCTCAGAGGCAAAGAGCTCCAGGAAGAAGGGTCCATGAGTGGTGAAGTGGGGCTCAGTGTCCTCAAACTTCCAGTCAAAACGATCCCGTTGATCACCATCATGCTGAATAGCACAGGCCAGATAAGTGTCCAGAGTCTCAGCATAGTCTTCATGCATAATGTACTGATCGCCTGTCCTGGCAAAGGAGAACACAGCCCCCCCTTTGGATACAGTTCTGGCCCCAAAGTCCACCAGGAAGCCAGCATCCTCAAGAGCCACCACAGACAGGAGGTTGAAGGACTGCCCAGGTTGAAGGACTGCCCAGGTATGCAGTGTATACCGAGGAGTTGTAGACCAACCAGGCGCCCAGACTGCATATGTAACAGAGCCACTGCCAGAGGAGGATACAACCTTACTCTGCACAACCTTGAAGGTCTCACGGGCCTCGGTGTTATAGTCCGCATTGAACACTCCCTCGGAGTTAAAGATGTGCTTGGTGGCTCCACTGTCCAGAACAGCACTCTTGCCCACAGTAGAGCGATCCATAGCACGACCAGGATGCACACCACAGGCCATCCCCACACAACCAGCATCAGGAGCACGGTACAAACCACACGCCCAGGTGTCAGAGGGCAGAGCACCACCATAATCATCACACGGGATGGATCCCGAGTCCAAGTCGGCGACGGCTACAAAGTTGCCACAACAGTCACCACAGTGGTCACCAAACTCATCATCCGAGTCGGAGCCCGAGTCCAGGTCGGGGATGGAGTCACAATAGTCAGACATTCCATCAAAGTCGGAGTGAGAGGCTGACTCGAGGTCAGGCACAGACCCACCAGAGTCAGAGGCGAGTTCAAGGTCAGGCATAGGCCCACCAGAGGCAAGCACACCAGAGCTGAACACACCGGATGCCCAAGCATCACAGGGATGGCAGTCACCCCCATCGTCATGATCCGAATCAGAGCCAAAGGAGGATGCCAACTCTGGCACAGATCCAGAGGGAACGTGGTCGGCAGGATCGTCATCATAATCAGAAGAAGCCAGATCATGCATAGAGCCAGAATTATCTTGGTCCTCAGGACGATCATCATATTCAGAGTCAGAGTCCGAGTAGGAGGAGTCATGAGACGAACCAAAGTAATTAGAGTATGGTCCATCACCAGCACCCCATCCTCCAGTGATGTCAAAGACGAGAGTGCCAAAAGACTCCACAGCCCGTATCAAGGCCCGGGTGGTCTTCCCAAGCCCAGATGCCCAGTCTTGCAAGTCCTCGAGGGAAGTGCGAACCATGATAGGCTCCAGCTGAAGCAGCTGCTCCATGTGCTGAGCAACCTCCCGGATGACATGCAGCTTGCAGGCAACCTTCTTGACACTTATGACACGCTTGATACCCCGGGGAAGATTAGTGCCCCTGTCAAGAATGTACTGAGCACGGAGGAAGATAGCCATAGAGCCAGACAGCATAATGGTGTGCCATCGCTGTAGGCCAGGCTTGAACCAGAGCTGTCTAGGGGAAATAGGATAGTCATCACCAAGGTACTGAGCACGACCAGCTTCCCATGCAGACTGAGTCCTCTCCAGGCGAGCCTTGGTGGGGAAGAAGGCAGCGATGGTATCAATGTACACCCAGCAGTCATACACAGGCTTGACCTTGATAGGGTTGTGACGATTGAGAAGAGAAGTATGCTTGTCGGGGACATAGCAGTGGTGCTTCTTGAATCGCCGAGGAGGTCGCCGTGCCGAAGGTGCTCGTGCACTAGACTCACAGGAGGTATGTCCACAGTCCACAACACCAGTGCAAACAGCAGCTGGCACAGTGAGTGCAGGTTCAGAGACGACTCCATCCAAAACAGAATAATAGTTGAAGGTGGGTAGCTCAGAGAATGGAGTACCAATTGGCCCAGCCCGGTTGAAACCCTTCCCAAAGCAAAGCTGGTGCGGGTCGGAGAAGGCAGTGAGTCCAGGGGATAATGAGAAGAAGATGACTCAGCAAGCTCGGGGAGTCGGTCAGAGTGCTCCACTGCACGGAGAGCATACAAGGTCTCACCAGTATCCTCCAGACCAGGGCATAGACCAGATGGACCAGCCTCACTAAGAGCAAACAAGACTTCACCAGTGTCCTCTAGGCCAGGGCATAAGTCAGACTGTCCAGTCGCAACACTAAGGTGCTCGCTGGGTACCGGTAATCTGCCATGCTTCTTGTAGTCCGCAACCCTCTTGAGGATAGCCGTTTTGACAGAGGGAGAAGCCCTCTTAAGGAATGCCTCACGCTTCTCGTCGTTCGTCATAAAGCAGTCCTTGGCAGGGTGGCGAGGCCTGTGACAGACAGAACAGGGAACCTTGACAGCGAGCCGTTGCCGCTTCAGCTCCTCCTGCTTGCGACGGTCGTCAACGATAGCGCCAACAGCTTCAGATTCCGCAGCGTTAGCAGTGTGCGTCGCAGCAGCGCGCGGCGCAAGTATGGTGTCATAATGAGAAGTAGCATGGTCAGCCAGCACGTCAAGCATAGGAAGTGAGTTGGTCATAAACTTGTCCTTGAGGAGCATATAGTCAGGGTGCAATTTTACAATAGCCATAGCAGTGTAAATCATCTCAACCGTCTCCAGGCAGACAGGTTTGCCAGAAGGCATGACGTCGGTAATTGCAGTGTACTCCCGTATACGGCGAAGAGTCTCCTTCCCCTCCAGGAACGATTGTAAGGGAGGAGAAAGAATGGCAAGCTGACCAGCTTGCGAGATGAGCTTGTCTATCCGCGCAATGAAATATACGACGCTGGTGTTGCGTCGCAATTTAACAAGAGCGCGCCAAGCTGAGTAACCGCCAGAGGTTGGGTCAAAACCGCGAACAATAGTGTTGGCGGTACCAGTAGTAACACGACAGAGAAAGTCGTAAAAGAGCTGATTAGCTTCCTCGGTATAGAGCAGGTCCGCTCTGATTAAATTCTCAGGAGTGGATTCCGAAAGCAGTAGCGTCAGAGCAGGGTGACGCATAGAAGGACGAATTTTCGCTAGGAACTCGTGCCAAACTTCTTTGTGAGCAGCATCTTTGCCGGAGAAGTGCTCCTCAGCGGAAAGTCCTTTCGACATTTTACATAGTGTCAGTAGTCGTCGCCCCCCACCAGAGAGAGACGTTCCATGGTCCACAGGGACAGAGGAGAGTTGATTAGTCCGTAAGAAGTCCGTAAGAACCGAAACTTGCTGTTGTTGCTGCCTAACCAATTCAGTACAGGGAGTAGCATGGGTTTTGGAGTTCACAGCGGGGTTAAGTCGCAAAAGCGAGCGTAAACTTTCATTCACACAAAATATAACAGTTCACAGCTTGAAACGCCGCGAACACTAGCGCCCAATCATTACTGATTGGGCGAACAAAGTCAAAGTTCACGAACTTGATTTCTACGTGTCACTGCTGTCGTGTTCATACCGACCGCAATGACACGCCTGAGTAGCGGCCCACTTTCAGAATGTGGGCCGATGAACTATTACGCACTTGCCGATGGTCATCAATGATCTAACAGCTACGATTAGCGATGTGGCGCTCCGATTAATCTGGATTCCACGCCCAGATTGAGCTGTTTTGGGGTGAGCCATCTTGTCGCCACCTTGGGCACCTGCACACTGCACCAAATCCGACATGCGTTGGTGTACATACCCCCCGCTATACAATAACGTCAACGCCAGCTCGCACCCCACAAATCTGTGCGAGTTAAGTCACAATGATGGTGGGCTTATAACATAGGTACCGCGACACTAGAATTGTGTTGCCGCACTGCCATGGTGACCCGCACTGCCCCTGTCACAACAACTCCCCGCACGCACCCAAGTGGCTTTAACTTTCTTGTACACTCGGCCACGCTCGTGTTGGCATCCCCAATACATCATGCGCCCATGTCTTGGCAGTATACGCGGCTGCAGATGACGATTTATGGGGTGTGACCGTCTTCCCCAGGTGGACATGGGGAAGGTTGTCACGTCGTTAGCTAGTTCACCAGATCTACAGATCTAGATCTAAGGGTTTCTTCAGGGTTTGAGCATCCTGACTGCTACACAAGGCCTAGACAATCATGCTTTACACCAAACTGATCAGCAGGCACTGCAGATTCCAACAGTGGGCACTACTGCTGCTGCAATGAAGGGGCACATGCTGACGTAGCCGGGAGTAGCGTGGGCACGACTGCTGCTGCAATGAAGGGGTGCATGCTGACATAGCTGGGCGCAGCGTGGGCACTACTGCTGCTGCTGCAGTTAAGGGGTGCATGCTGACGTAGCCGAGAGTAGCGTGGGCACTACTGCTGCTGCATGCAATGAAGGGGCGCATGCTGACACGGTCGGATGTTGTGAGGCCGGTGCACCACCTCGGAAATGAGAGCGCGCGCGTGGAGACGCTTTTAATTGTTCATGTGCACTGTAGCTTTTGTGACATTGCGCCGCTTTGATCTTTCACTTTCGTGTGATCCTTTTTTTATTATTCCTGCTCCGCATTCGAGATAGACTGGGCAAATACACGCGTGCGCTGTGATTCTATACACTCTATCTGATGATGCATCGTGGGGTCCTATTTGCAGGGCACGAGAGGCGCTCAGCTTGGGCTATTCCGCTGTGTGGCAAGTCAAAGAAAGCTCAGCTGGATTCCAAGTCAAATCGCCATGCGTCCCTGGCACTGGCAAGGAAGATTAAGGCGGCACGTGACGTGCACCAGTTGGCAAACATGGTGTTTGCCGCAGAGGCCGCAGGCGGGCTCAACGTGCTCCACCTGGCATCCGCGTTACACCGTAATGCTACCTTATGGAAGTCTGGCTCCCACTTGCAAAGCCCGCAGCACAACCTCTGCCATTTTTACGAGAGGCTGGTTGCGGAAAACTTGCCGAGCCTTGGCGCGCGCATGCTTGCCAATGCAGTTTGGGCATTCGCCAAGATCAATCACCAGCCTAAGGAGGAACTTCTGCAAGACATGGAGCACGCGCTGCAAAACTGTCTGCAAGAAATTAAACCCCAGGAGCTTGCCATTGCACTGTGGGGGCTTGTCAAGATTGGCTGGAAGCCTACGTCGCAACTGCTACATAATATGACAGGCTCAATGCAGACACATATGGACATGTTCAAACCACAGGAGCTTGTCAATATGATGTGGGCGCTTGGCAAGCTGAAGCATATGCCTGAGAAAAGTTTGCTGCGAGACGTGGAGCGTGCGATGCACAACATGCTGAGCAGCTTCAACGAGCAGGATCTTTCCAATGCGCTGTGGGCATTTGGGAGCCTCCAGTACACACCTGGGGACGCGTTGATGGAAGGTCTGAAAAGTGAAGTGCGCCTCAAGATGAGAGGTTTCTGTCCGCAGGCCTTCTCTAATACGATTTGGGCATTTGCCAAGCTTAACCAGGCCCCGTCGTGGGGATTGCTGCGAGATCTGGAACTCGCAGCTATGAGACAGCTAGCACGATTCGTGCCACAGGACTTCAGTAATGTCCTATGGGCATTCGCCAAGCTTGGCTGTGCTGTGGATTGGCGGTTCATGCGAGACATGCAGATCGGAATACTGAATCAGGTGGAGAAGATGAACTCACAGGAGCTTGCTAACATCCTATGGGCAGTTGCGACGCTTGTATGCAACACTCCTCCGGAGTTCATTAGACCTCTGGAGAAGCAAGTGTGGATCAAGCTGGAGGAGTTCAATGGACAGGAGGTTGCGAATTCGCTGTGGGCATTTGCCACACTTGGCCATATGCCAGAGCCTGCTCTAATGCGATGCTTAGAACGAGTGGTGCACCTTCACGTGGTAATTTTCCTCCCGCAGGAGCTTGCCAACATTCTGTGGGCATTTGCCAAGCTTGCCCACCGTCCTGAGGAAGAGTTCCTGCACAACGTGGACAATAGGATACAGGTAACGCTGAAGAGCTTCATCCAACAGGAGCTGGTCAATGCTCTGTGGGCATTCTGTCACTTCCAGTACAAATCAGTTACTTTGTGGCGCACAGTGTGTACCATCGAATCGGCAGCCTTCACTGTAGAAGAAGCCGTCCAGCTGTACCAAGTTCAACTCACAGGGAAAATTCTTGAATGGCCTTATCTCTTTCCTGCAGAGGTTGAAGACACACTGAGGCGCCACATATTGAATTCAACTGTGGTTTCACAATTTCAACTTGATCTGTATAGAGAAGTCGTGCAGATGGGGTATGACGCAAAACTGGAGTACCTTACACCAGAAGGGTTTTCATTGGACATATACATTCGATTTCACAGTACCGAATATGCAGTCGAAGCTGACGGGCCTACTCACTACGCCAGCAACAAGGATGTGGAACTCGGGCATACCAGAATGCGTAACTGGCTCTTATACAAACTCGGGTACACTGTGGTGTCCATCCCTTACTTTGAGTGGGCCGCTTTGCTGCCAAGTCAGCGACAGATGTATCTTGCTACCAAGATCAACCCACACTCTAGGGTGTAATATATTCAGGAGCCGGTGCCAATGACAATTAATTTTCTTGATTTCTTATCAGAAACCACACCAACCCACACTGTGATCTATTTAGGAGCCGGTACAAATTGCAATTTCTTGATTTTCTATGAGAAACCACAACATACGAGCTCGCTGTTTTGTCTTAGCACGGTTCGTTGATATGCATGGAATACACGCCTACATATCCGGTGTTGCTTACTGGGGTACGTCCCTAATCTGCGTCACTCTTAAGAATGCTGATCATACATTTTGCGAAATTGTGTATTTAACACACCTGGTTGAATATTACAAATTGTAATCCAGACCATCTCTGAGTGTCCCCGAGACCTGCGGAGATACCACGATGGTAAACCGAGCAAGTTATACAGGCGTCTAGCTTATCGGCATTGCTTATATAGAGCTATCAAGGGCACAACCGAGATGTTGTGAAGGCAAGTCTTCAATTTACCGTAATTATAAACACCATTCCTGCTTGTGGTCAAATTTTAGACATCTTGATTTTTATGCCTCCGCTAAAAGGACTGCGCATTATTTTCGTGCTACGCTGCGCATGCTTTCAGGACCGTGCCGAGGCTACATTCAAACACGTCGAAACTTATCGTCAGTGACGATGACGAAATAAGTATACCGAAGGTCACACGAACACTACCCAAAATTGCATGCACCAGATTAAAAGAAGTCCGTATTTGTAGCAGTATATCATTTCCCGAATCCCACAACTTAGACGACACTCTACATATGACCAGCCCATTTCGACATCATTTCCCCGCACAGTATTATTAATCACGACTCTGATTCAGTGCACTGATGTCATCAATGGCATATTGTTATACTTAGGAAATATTCTCACATGACATGCTTGCATGATGGCATTGATACTATCATAATGGTGTGTCAACATTAGATATCCATCTGGCTTTTTTTAATGCGAATAAATTCCATATAATTACATAAGTCGGTCCACTTCAGCATATTGGACGCAGACCAAAAGGGCGTGTAAATAGAATATAAATGGTACAGCGTGTATTTTCTGAATCAGATGACAAGATTCGCCATCAGTCGTATAATTAATGCAGGCCGTCTTTTTTGAATCAGAATACAGTGACTGTGTCATGCACCACGTTAACGTTGTCCGTGATATATCCAAACTGATGACGGAAAACGCATGGATACGCGGACCGGCAGGAGGTGTCACATTTACGGTAATATTATTAAAAACGGGAGTGATTTCCAATCGGCGGACATCGTGTATAATTCGGAAAATGGTGCTGCACGTTGGACGTCACATATTCACTGTTCACGACGTCGTACTGAATACTCGCAGGTTATGGATTGCGATATCAACATACGGCACATGCATGACACGCTGGGAAATCTACCAAACATGAAATCTGAGGAATTTATACTCGTATCATATAAAGCATGAAGACTTGATGGAATTCGGACTCCGTGGACGAACTCTCGCAGGCGTATGCTAGTCACGATGAATACAGGTGTCACATGATGCGGGGTCGCGACACGGAGCCGTATTCCATCGGAGAATGATGTGACATGACACTGACGAGAGACAAACACAAGTCATCCTCGATGCCAGAATTCGATGGAAGATGAAACCGATGAAAGTTGGACGCGTGGAGGTTTCATGCGGCATTTTTACGAGAGAGGGGTTATGCACATATCACATCCAGAAACATTTAAAATCCCATGCAGTGACACTTTTGTGTTTTGAACATACCCGATACCGCACGTTTGCCCACAGTCAAACTCTCCGTCTACTGCAGAGTTACGTACCCAGCATATTCAGAATTACGTCCGTTGTGTTTAGGGGTTGCTTGGAAAACAAATGAATTTAGTCGCTTGGAAAACAAATGAAGTAAATTTCTAGGTTTGGAGAGTGTGCGCGACGAGTGAACTCTAGAGTGAAATAGCGTTTTCAATTCGCCCAACGGTAAGCTTCGATGTCTTTTTGCGTCCAAAGTAAGAGAAAATTACGATTGAAATTGCGAGGTCGAGAAAATTTAAGGTTGCGGGGCAAGAGATGGTAGGACTTTCAATTTTGTCCAAGCACTGCTCCTGGGCGCTTTTAGGGCCTAAAAGCGCCCGATTTTGAAAATCCAGTAAAAGGTAGCAAGGCATACGCACACGTCAATAAAATTGTTCTCCCTTGGTTCAATTTAAGCGTAAACTCTATCGGGTTACGCCCCTAACCGTGGCATTAGCTCAAGAGCGCACAGCTCACAGAGCGCCAGACCTAAAGGTCTGGAGATCTCAGTTTGAATCTGAGATGCCACACGCTCAAGGTGCGTTTTCTCCACCCTTTATCTGCTTCGTGCAAGACTAGCATAGCCATACTTTCCATATTAGCCATATTTTCATCAGGTGTTAGGGTGCTGCTTTCAAGGAGCACTCTCATTCCTGCAGATCGACGCGCCCTCTTGCAAAAGAGTGGAGCTCTCTCGAGGAATGAGGTGGCGCGCCCAGCAGTTTTCGTTTCCTTTCGGGTAGCCTTTTGCCTTGGAGCCCTGCAAAGCGTGCAGATCGAAGTTTTCTGTGCCCGTGGGCACTACGACAGATGCTCGGAGATATGTTTTTGATTGAACGTGCAAAGGTACACAATTCGGATTTTTATAATATACTGGATCAGGGCCAGATTGAGGTACAAACGATAATTCGGTTCCGAGTTCTGAAGACTAAACACTTCTCAAGTGCTCCACTTATTCACTCGTCACTCAGGTTGCAGGGTCAACCACTCGGCAGCCGATGTCACACTTCGGCTCAACGTTCAATTCCCGATCCGACCTCATTTCTAATTCCGATTCGTCATTCTCGATTCAGATGTTATGCCGACAGACTGACACGATGACTGCCCCACAGTACTGTCATACCACTGTACTGTCATACTGTCATACTGTCATACTGTCATACTGTCATAACCTTGACATCTGATATTCGATTTCATTGTCTTTTCAACCCCGATGCGAATCCAACCATTCTTCGAGGGTCTGACTGAGTGCCACGATGACACCCCCCACAGTACTGTCATACTACTATAGTGTCATACTGTCATACTGTCATAGTGTCATAGTGTCATACTGTCATACCCCGGACATCTGGTATTCATTCTCATCGTGATTTCAAGCCCAATTTCACTGTCATCGTGCCAATCCCAGATTACCCCCGATGACACACATACGGACGCATAGGCATATCGGCTCACGCTGTGCCTCCGGGCACAACTCTCCCCCCCTTAGGAGTGGTCTACCTCCTGGGATCACTCCGCTAAGGTACCCATCTAAGTTCCAGTTCTTAGGTTTTCTGGTTCCTTTCTGTTTCCAGTTCTTAGGTTCTCTGGTCCCTCTTCGAGCACAGCTTGCCTGCCGCTACCAGGGCACCACTTTCACGAAGAAGGGTGCCACTTGGAATCTAAAGCGGGTCTTCAGTCTTGCGGAGGCGTAAATGTCGGAAAAGTTGTCGCAGCAGGAGTGCTGGCACGGGATATACGCTCGCGGATTGGCCCGCTCCAGTCTGCTGCGGGTGAGGTCCCAGCTGAGCAGTCTCTGGATGAGCACCGGTTGCCCATCTGCACGCACACGGTGTCGAAGCAGTACAGCGTAGCAGGGGCGTGGGTGGTGCTGAGTTCGTCCATATGCAGGTGGGCTTCATGTACTGCGTACCGTACATGCAGTAGGTGCACACCAGCGGGAGAGGGAGCTGGCGCATCATAGGGCGAAGCCGTAGCGCGTTGGGGAAGCGACCTCTGGGGTTTTCCATGAACCAATGTTTCGGCTCCAAGTAGTCAATGATCTGCAATGCTCGTCGTACGATTTTGTCAGCCTGGGGAAGATCAGGGGGTCCACCAGTGGTGCGCGCTTGACTGTACTGCCTACAGGGGGGACTTGCCCAAACGACGTCGAAGAATCCAGGCGGGTATTGTTTGTAGTCCCATTGTAGGATGTCACACACATGAGTGGGATGCCAGATATGTTCGGAGTCGAGAGTCACCACTGAAGCGGAGGGGAAGCAATTTAGGAATTCTCTCTCTACTGAGCCAGTACCGCTGAAAAGTACAAGAATTCTGGGCGTGCGGGTTGCTTTCGTCTGTATCGCCAACAGCTCTGTCACCAGTGCCAACGACCCATCTTCCACGCGCTCTTGACGTTCCCACGGCAGAGGGGTATCATATTCCATCTGTTCGAGCTGGTCCAGTTCATCGCAGGGATTAGTGATGAGGTGGGCCAGTGTCATTCCGGCTTGAGCGGAGTGACGGCCACGTTGCTCGCGTCGCCGAGTGGCTTGGTCGCGAACTTGTGCTTCCATGTGCAGTCTCGCTTGCTCGAATTCACGAAGCTGTTGAAGTGGGCCCCCGCGTTCGAGTTTGTCACGCGTCCTCCATTGGTCATGAGCTTTGGAGTAGCCAGTCCAGCGAACCTTCCACTCTTCCACCTCTTTTCCTCGAACAGACCGCACCCGACGTGCGAGAATACGCTCAACGTGTGCTTCCTTCTGACCGTCCACTACCACCTCTTCAGGTACTGCTAGATGACCGCGTGCGGCGAAAGCATCTTGACCGCTGGTGTACGGTTTGAGGCGATGTTGAGCGAACACGTCGTGTATCCGCCAGTGGGGAGGGAGGCGTAGGCGGTAGGCTACTGGAGCTCCCCTGTCAGCCTCTGGCATGGTCATCTGTACATCGCTGAAGAAGCGTTCGGTCACAGGGACTGGTCCATGCCAGCGCTTGGTCAGTTTCCTGCAGATGGAGCGATCCATCACCTTCTCCGTAAGGTGTTTCGCCTCTATCCAGACCAGATCTCCAACAGCATACTCCCGCTGTCCGTGCCTACGATCAAACTGTTCGCGCTGTCGCTGTTGAGCCAGCTCCAACCGCTGTCTGGCGTCCCGCAGTTGCGACGAAAATTTCACGGCCACTTCGTGTGCGGTACCTACTCCCCCTGTTCGTCGTCCAGCGGTGGACTGTGCGGCTTCCAGGAAAAGGTCCAATTGCGACAGCGGCGAGAACCCGAACACCAGCTCAAATGGCGTGAAGCCAGTAGATTCGTTCCTGGAGTCATTGATTGCGAACTCCACGTTAGTGGTGAACAGGTCCCAGTCCTCCACATTGGCGTCTACGAAGGACCTGAGCATATCCTCAATAACTCTGTTGCTGTGTTCCGCCTGGCCGTCAGACCGAGGGTTGTACGGCGTGGTACGAGCCACCTTCACACCCATCAGTCTCATGAGTTCCTGCCAGAAGGCATCTTGAAACCGCGGGTCACGATCAGAGACAATCTTCATGGGCGCGCCATGTAAGCGCCAAACCGAGTCAAAGTAGATTCTGGCCACCACAGCTGCAGAGCTGTCGCCGAAGTTCATCGGTATAACGTGGACCATCTTCGTCAGCTTGCACGTGAAGGCCACGAAAGCGTCATTACCTCTCTCTGATACTGGCAGGCCGGTGACGAAGTCCACCGCGACATCCTGCCATGGTCTGTTCGGGATGCTGTGAGGGTTTAGCAACCCATCCGGGTAAGTTCCCCGCGGCCTCACTGATTGGCACACCGCGCAGGATGCAACCCAGGTGCCCACGTCCTCCGCAGCACCACGCCAATAAAAGCGTCGCAGCACCCTTTCCAGAGTCTTGTCTCGCCCAGTGTGACCTGAGGACAACGACTCGTGAGCATGACGAATCACTACCTCCCGAAGTGGAGAGTCCTCCCCCAGCACCAACTGATATCTCCCTGCTGCGGTCCTCCAAACCACTTCACCCACCAGCCTAAAGTCCTGTAGGCATTGGTGTGGTGCCGCCTTCACTTTCTCCCGCAGCGAACGGAGTGATCCCTCTCGGGTGTATTCCGCCTTCAACGCGCGCAGGAACTTTGAGTCCGACTGCTGGGAGATTGTGTCTCTGAAGGCCGCTGCCTCACCTGTCCTTATCACAGCGGGAGCTGTTCGCGGATGCCTCACGCGTGCTGGCTGTGGTTTGGCGGGAGGGGCGTGTACTATCAGAACAGGCCAACGAAGGTCGAAGGCCTTCCCATCTGGGTTCTCGAAGAACTGATTAGGCTCGCCCTTATCATCGTGGGTAGGGACGACCTCCACGATCTGCATATTGGCCTTCCTGAAAAGTTTGCGCCACGCGGGGAGCTTGGACTGGTGATCCGGCAGGACGAAGACTGCTGAGGTGTTTTCTGGGTCCGCCTTCCATTCTGCGATATACTTGTTCAGAATCGCCTCCACAGTAATGTGTTTGGAGTTATATGGAGGGTTACACCAAACCCGAAGGCCCCTCCATTTCTCTGAAAGGCAGTCTGTCCAGAATCTATCCGCCTGTCTGTTGCGGCCGCCAAAGTCACAACAGGCGTCCACATCGAAGGGTCCAAACTTTTCGGCGTACTTCGAGGAGTACTCTGCTTGGACACGCCAATTCTGCGAGTCCTCTGGGGGGGTCTGTCGTTTCTGTGGGTGAAGGACCGGGGATGGAGCTGACTGCTGGGGCGCCTTCTGTGGGGGTGGTGAGCCCGCTGGCACCTTCTCATTGGGCGCCTCCGATGCGTCAGCTCGTGATGTAGGCGTTCGCGTCTTCGGTGACACCAACTATGGGGGCGCTGGGGTCGTAGAGGCTTTCCCGGCGCGTGACATACTCCTCGTTATCCTTATCTGAGGTGGAGCCCGGTCAGGGGGTTCGTGTGGAGCTTCTGTCGGCTTCGCGCTATCAGCTTCAGGCCAGTCAGGCATGTCGAAGTCGAGGTGATCCTCCTCCATTCCCTTATAGAGCTTCGGATTAACGAGAGCGATGGTCTCCCCCATGTCCATGGCCTGTTCTGCCACGGAGAGGGTTTCCACTGCTGAGAGCCAGCAGTCAACCGTCTGGGCCCAGTGGGGATGAGCCGCGGGTGGTGAGCTGGAGAAGCATTCAGACTCCAGAGTTGCCAGAGGGTCTTTCGGCAGGTCTGAGGTGGGGTCGATCACTCCTGCCTCCTTCAACCTCTCGCGAACGTCCTTGTCTTTGAAGTCGGGTCTTCTGGACAGGGCGTCTGGTACCAGCAGTAGCGCCCCCTTGATGTACTCCATCCTCGGGACTCCCACCTCTACCAGATCCATGTACCAGCGTGCCTGTCTGCGGCTGAGCTCTCTGCCAGGTTCCATCAGCCATTCAAGGGGGCGGTGATCACCCTGGATGCGGAAGTTGGTGAAGATGAGGTAATGTCGCCAGGTGACGGTGGTACAATGATGTAGAGCACCCAGTTCACGTTCGCCGGTGTGATAATTCTGTTCGACGGCTGAGAACTGGCGGCTCTCGTACGCTATCACGCGCAGCCCAAGACCATCTCCATTGTCTTGCATCAGTACTCCCCCAAGGGCGATGCCGCTGGCATCCGTCTGCACCACGAAAGGTGCTGTGCCGTCTGCGGCACCCTTAATGTTGGGCAAGGCGAGCACTGGCGCTGATGTGAGGGCCTTCTTCAGCTCCTCGAAGGCCCACTGCTGCATGGGACCCCACTCCCAGGGTACGTCCGACTTGGTCAACCGGGTGAGGGGCTGGGCGATCTCGGAGAAGCAGTGAATGAATCTGCGGTAATACCCCGCCAGGCCCAAGAACTGCCTGACGTGGGTAACCGTCTCCAGTTCGGGCCAGTCCCTCACTGCAGCCACCTTGTCGTGTTGGGGTCTGCAGCCATCCGCGGAGATGCAGTGACCAAGGAACCGCAAGGATTTCTTCAACAGTTGGCACTTGGACCTCTTGAGGAAGACGCCCTTCTCCCTGCAAGTCAGGAGCAGTTGTTTGACGTGTTCGTAGTGCTCTGCAGCGGTGTTGCTGAAGACGACCACGTCATCGATGAAGATCCGAACAAATGGGAGATGGCCCAAGGCCCGCTGCATCCGTCGCTGGTACTGAGACGGTGAGTTCTGCAGCCCCTGCGGCATGACCAACCACTCATATGACCCCATCTGGGTGGTGAAGGCGGTCTTCTCGACATCCCCTGGAGCCATCGGTACTTGCCAGAAGCCATCCACCGCGTCGAACGAAGAGAAGAACTTCGCACCCTGCATCTCGTCGAACATCATCTGGATGTCTGGGAGAGGATACTTGTCCTTAACTGTCTGGCGGTTGAGGAGCCGGTAGTCGATCACCAGTCGCAGCTCCTTGGGGTTCCCCGGTTTGGGGACCATCAGACAGGGAGCTGCATAAGGGCTGGAAGAGGGTCGGATGTAGCCCTTGGACATCAGGGTCTCCACGCGTTCTCGAAGTTGGCGGAGTTCCTCTGCAGACTTCTTGTAGATGCGCTGGCAGGGCGGCCCCTTCTTGCTCAGCTCAGGGTCCAGGTTAATGTTGGCTTCATCTTGGGGATCATGTCTAAGTCCATCAATGTTCGGTAGGGCAGTCGTCATCTCCTTCTTGTACTCCTCACCCCAGAAGTCCTGAAACTTGAGGGTCCACTCAGGGCTCACTTCTGCGTCTTCAGTATCCGCAGCGGGTTCGGCGTTCTCAGAATCGATAGCCGTGGCTGCAAAGGCAGAAGTAGTATCATCGGGGGACTTCTCGGCCATCATGAGCCAGGCGGGTTGTATCCCCGGGTCGTCATTGCCGCGTAGTTTCTGCGTCTCCGCGTACACCAGGTACTTCTTCAACTGAGCAGGGGTCAGGAACACCTCATCCACCAATCCCGCACAGGCCGTGCCCTTCGGAGACCTGTCTCCAGATGCTTTCCCAGGAGAACAGCCTGTGATGGTGACGCGATCTCCAATCTTACCACTGCGGGACTTCCTGAGAAAGGAGACGGAGCCATTCCCTTCATAGCCCAGAGTAACAGGAGAGTGACTGCGCTACCACCTTCCGCCAAGGATAACATCCACCTGTATGCCCAGTGGTAGGATGCGGAGGGCAAGGGCGTTCTCCGTATAGGTGCCCGTGGTGGTGTGCGTGTTAAACTTGGCGTACGCGGTGGCGCCAGTGATCTTCACAGATCCATCCGCCAAGGTGACTCGCATCTCGGAGCCGGCTCGTGTCGTGAGGCCACATCGCTTGGCGCTCTGCTCCGAGATGAAGTTGTCAGAGGCCCCCGAGTCGATCAGCACCTTGACCGTGTGCCCTCTGAGGGTTGCATAGAACACCAGCAGCAGCGGTCCTTCTTCGTCATGCGCCGCCGCGAGGGTACCCTCAATGTCGGTCTTCCACTGAACTCCCCCATCTGTGCGTATGCTTTTGCACTTGAGGTTGGGGAGGAGGTTGTCCGAGGCCTCGCGGCATTCTTCCAACGTTTGCCTACACGCGGCGTAGAACTCCTCATCCAGCAAATCAACATCTTCAGTCGGATGACTGACGAGGTTGTCTACACTCGCCGTCAGCAGGGTGCCCGCTGAGGTGCATTCGCTCGAGGTGGGGCTGACATGAGTGGTGTCGCTGGTGGTAGGACTCACATGGGCGGTGTTACTGGTAGTAGGGCTCACATGGGTAGTGCCGCTGGTGGTAGGGCTTACATGAGTAGTGCCGCTTACTGTGGGGCTCACGTGGGTAGTGCCGCTTGTTGTGGGGCTCACATGGGTAGCGACACTGTTGGTGAGACTGCCATGGGTGAGGGGATCCTCGTCATGCTGAGGGCTGCTAGTGGGGGAGTTGTGGGCGAGTTGGTGGGAGCTCTGGTGGTCAGTTCTCGCCTCAGGGGTCCCAGCTGCTGCCATCTGCTGGGTGTAGCAGAGCGAATCGACTGAGGGCTCCTCTTCCATCACCTCGGGGTCTTCAGCGATGGGGTGGCTGTCGAGACGGGGCGGCGCTTCATCTGCTTCATGCGTTCTGACGGTGGTCATCTGTTGGGTGAAGCAAAGCGAGCTGGGTGTGGAGGTCTCCTCTGCCTCTGCGCAGTCGGATGAACCTTCAGGGTTTCCTCCCGGGGTGGCCGGCGCGTTGTCATGGTGCGAAGATGTCGTCTCTGTTGTGGGCTCGGCCAGCGAGGATGATGGAGGGGACGCTCCCAAGGGGCTGGGACCCAGCTTCCTCATCTTGTACTGGTGTACTGCGTGTAGACTGCACCAGGCGCCAGGTAGGCCCACGTCTCCCGCTGTCCCGGGTATCGTGCCCACTTCAGTGTCCAGGGTGCAGAGAGATGCCGAAGATCTCGCTGCTGCTCTTCGTGCGCCCTCTTTTTCCCACAGCCTGCTACCTGGGGAAGAGTCTGGGCTCGAAGTGGCGATCGCCTCCCGCTGCTCGGCGGGCGACAGTTCTCTCCAAGCCGCGTAGAGGTCGAGGGAGCTGGCGTTAGAGGGTTCGAGGACTTGCTGGCGACCGTCGTGTGAGAGGAGGTGCCACAATGCTATGCGCTGATGGCCCTCCTTGCGATCTTGAGGTTCGCGGGCAATGCGCACCCTCTCTGCCAACTGGTTGGCGCGGTTCACGTGCTCCTTTGGCGATCGACTCCCAGAGCGTATGCGGCTGCGGGTGCGCTCCCACATCTTATCCACCAGGTCTTTGGCAGCCTCTGGGGATTTGCGCAGAGCTCTGCGGACCCTTTGCATGGCGACCTCGAGGGGGAGGGAGTACAGATCTCTCTTCCAGCGCCACGCAGTTAGCCTCTTCTGCGGGTCTGCGAGGTTGGACTGATAGTTGGGCAGTGGTAGGACAACACGCGGTCGGGGGCGAAGATCGCGGGGCTCTCCGCGGTTGCTGCCCATAATGGGGGGTCTGTGCCGGGGGACTCGCCGCCCCCTCCGACCCTCGATCCTTGCCTGTGTATAAGCAGGGCCGTCATCAAGAGGTAGTGACGGCTCATCGAAGGGGGTGCTTTCTGCAAGAGGGTGGCTGGTCAGGTCATCCCTCGGCAGCGATGGGGCACCAGCTGAGCGGTAGGTGCGTCGCAAGCGGGTCCCAGAGGTGAAGGCCACGCTCTTGGGATGGGGACGGTGGCCCCAAGGGTCTCTGCGTCCTCGTGCGCGTCGGGGTTCCACTGGCTCTGACCGCTTCTCCAGGGCGGAGAGGGTCTGATCATCAGGGCATGACCTCACTTCCTCGAAGGGCAGGGTCTGGGGCTGGTCGCCGGCCAGTCATTCATCGCTCTCCACCGGGGGGAGGCCGTCACCCTCCACAAGCTCGATACCCGCGAGGGCCGCCAGGGTCTGGTAGCTCTGCTCGTCCTCACAGGTAGCAAGTGCCAAGACCTCCTCGGAGAACTCCTCTGGGACGCCATCCACCGAGGAGATGTCCTCCTGCTGCTCGATGGCCCAGACGACGGCGGCTACAAACCCAGGGGAATTTGCCAATCGAGCGGGTGCATTGGCCCTCCACTCCTTGAGCTTAGCCTCGTCCGTGCAGTTACGGACGATGTGCTCCGCGGAGCCGCAGGCGAAGCACCGGCGGACTTTCGGAGCGTCGGGGCGGGAGAGGCCAGGTGGTGGTGGCAATGGGGTCACTGCCGCGGCAACGGTGGTGGCAGGCCCATTCTCCAGCATGGCAAGAGCTGGGCGGTTCGAAGAGGGGGTACGCCTGAAGAAGGGGGTGCGAGGTGATGGGTTGGCGAAGGAAACAGTACGGGGAGGACGGTCTTGAGAGCGCCTCTGAGCCGCCTCCGTGTCAATGTCACTCTCCACCTCCTCAGCGACTTCCCGAATCTTCAACAAGGCGTTGTGGGTGCCTGGGATATCGTCAGCGACGGCCTTCCTCTCCCACTCTTCTGGTTTGGAGACATCCAAGTGGATGGCTCTCAGGCGCCGCATCACCTTGGGTGCATATTTTAACCCTCGGCGGTACGTGGAGAGCATCGACAGATTGGACATCTCCACGCAATTGGGGACTCTGCCGGCCAGGAAGTTGACGGAGGCCATGCGGGTCTCCAACCGCGAGAAATACTCCGCCGCGGTCTCGCTCGTCGCCTGCTTCAGGGCAATGGCCTCACCATGTGCGTTCTCCAGGTAGGCCTGCGTTAGGGAGCACACCGCCAGATCGCTGAAGAACACGTCCAGCTCCCCGTAGCGCCGGTGCCAGGCCTGGTCGGACCCGAAGGTCCCCGCCGCGCGCTCCAAGAACTTCTTCTGCTGGTCTTGAAGTGTGTGCTCCTTGAAGCTCCAAAGAAGGCTTGACACACTCGCCTGGTACGCTGATACAGACGGCGTACAGCTGGGAGTGGTCAGTGCCTCGATCACGATGGCCTCTTGGAATATCTTCCGCACCATGTTGGAGTAGTGCTCCAACTGCGTCAGGAGGCCATCCTTGTCGGCCGATTTAGTGTCGGACGCGGAGCGGGGGAACCTGGTCACACTCTTGATCAGCTTCAGCACCATCTCCTTGGTTTGTGCTCCAGGCGGACCTCGTCCGAGGATGCTCGCAGATTAGTGCCCTGCGGCAGTCGGACGATGCCTGGTACAAAGGGGGTGGCGCTGGGAGAGAGCACGGGGTTCGCAGCGGCGGCAGAGTGGAGCGGCAGAGTGAACGGGGTTTGCGGCGGCGGAGTGGGGGAAACGGGCTGGAGGTGGTGGTCCCGGGGCATGCGCGGGCGGGAGCGCAGGCGCGGGATTTGTGGGGACTGCAGTCGAAGTGGGCGGTAATGCAGGGGCTGATGGTGGAGCGGGGAGTGGAAGAGGTGTATGGAAGGGCAGGGGGGTGGATGGTTGTGCGGCCACCACGCTCATGCTCCGGTACCAATCGGAGTTGCTGACTTCCGACCACGCGGCGAGCCCGTCCTGGTCGAAGTTCTGCATCTCCGACTCCCGCGCAGTGGCAGGGATCCACTCCCACACTGGCTGCCCCATGCTCGTAGACCGCACATTGGCTGCGGCTGGGTCCCCCATTGCCATATCCATGACCTCGCGGTCGACCATGAGAACCCAGGTCTCCACACGAGGGTTGGTAAGTGGTAGGGGTGCATGGTGTAGGCGGCCTCCCATGCGCGCATATGCGGTCAGCGGCGCTCCCAGCAGGTGCATGATCCTGAACAAGATGGCGTCGCCCTGCACCCCAGCCCGGCGGCGTTCATCCCATGGCAGGGAGACGGTTGCCGCGCCTCGCACCCCCGCTGACTGGTGCACCCACAATGACCCACCGTCGTGGGTGACGAAGAGAGCCCTGACCTCTGGGTACTGAGGGTAGGAGGGCTCTGGTGCGGGGTCGTCAGGGGGATCTTGGGGTGGATCACTGGTGGGCCCTGGTGGCGAGTCGCTCGAACTGGGGTCTCCGGGCTCCGAGTCAGGGTTGCCACCGCCGTGCACTACCGTCTCCATCGACTGCCGCCGGCGAGCCACCATCATGTTGAGGGGATTTGGCCGACCTTGAGTGGGAGGTTCGGCGGGAGCGGTTTCAGCGACAATCTGAGACACTGGGGGGGTTACGCTGTCAGCGGCGTCCGCCTCGAGTGGATGGTCCGCCGTCAGGCAGGGCCCCCTGTGCGCTGCTCTGAGGGTCGCCTGATGGAGAGGTTCCTGCAGATGTCGTCGCGCCAGGCAGGGCGAGTCCTCTCGAGAGCACCGCGGAGATGTCCAGGGCCTGTACTGCCGCCAGGACTTCCCTGCGAATGTGCTCGCTTCGGCTGCTCGCGTCCGAGTCGGAACCGGACCTGTGGGCGGCCCTCCGCCTGCGCTCAGCCCGTGCCTGCGTGCTTCGGCTGCCTCTGGTCCCCGTGCTGGTGCGGCTGATGTCCGTGCCGGAGTCGGGGTCAGAGTGATCAGGTGCGTGGCTTAGACCTGGGAGATGCTTGCCATGTGTCGCAGGGCCCGAGGATACTCTTCGGGAACGCCGACGCCGGCGGGTCTCTGAGGTTGCTGCCACCGCGGGAGGTGACGCACCAAGAGCTGGGTCCCGCCCGAGACGCTCTGCTGAGCTCCGCTGTCAAGGGGTACCTGCAGAGGGTCCGGCAGGGCTGCGGCGCCGATGCTGATGAAGTGCTGCAGCGATGAGAGATCCGCACCTGAGTCATGAAGCGCGGAGGTGGCTGGTGCCAGCTGATGGGGCTGCTGTGGTCGATGCTGCGGCTGTTGTGGCGGCTGCGGCTGCTGTTGCTGCTGCTGCTGCTGCTGCTGCTTGCTGCTGTAACTGCTGTTGCTGGAACTGCTGCTGCTGTAACTGCTGCTGCATCGGTTCCAGTGGCTGCTGCTGAAGCCACTGCTGTTGTTGCTGCTGGTACGCGAGCCACTGCTGCTGTTGCTGCAGCTGTTGTTGGAATGGTGTGGGATATGAGCCCACGGGGTGGTGGGTTCCCAGTGTGAACGGCACTGGTGACACTCCCCCAGCGAGGGGCGCTGATTGGGGCAATACCCAATTGACGCCGTTCCATACAGCCTGTGCGGGGGTGCCATCCGGCATGGTATAAGGGCGGGGCACCGCTGTGTAGGGCATGGTGGTGCCTGGATGTGGAAGGGGGTGAGAGGAAGCGTATGCGGTGGGAGATGGGAAGGTGATGGGGGAGAACAGTGGGTGGTGTAGCGGCTCTGCGCTGACACCCATGCTGGGAAAGGATTCTGATGTCTGCTGTGACATTCTGACTGCTGAGCTGGTTGAGTTCACAGACTGGGTGTGGCAATAGCCACAGGTGAGCAAAAGTAGTGAGTGCTCGCCTTTTTGTTTAGTCAGTCTCGTCCTCGTCGATGTCACTCTCTGGAGGCGAAGGAGCGGGGCTTCCGGGTGGAGATGGGGGGACCCGATCAGCGCCAAGGAGGACCCAAGGGGGGGCGTCGATCACTTGTATTGGGAATGCACCAGGGAGCGCGGGGAAGACTGTTAGGTCTTGGATGTGCGGGTAGTGGAAGTGGTAGTTCCCCTGGTGATGCCACACGTAGTCGTGATGCACTGGTGGGATAGCCAGCGTGTGACTCTGCCCAGGCGTTCAGTCGCTGTTCTCCTCTTCGTCGTCAGAGGAAGAGGGGGAAGGAGGGCCGCTCTGCCAGAAAGCGCCTGCTGGTGGGTAGGTAGGGTCCGGAGGGAATATCCACTTGATAGGTCCTTGCTTCCACCACGCTCTTCTGTATTCTTCTGGCGAAGGGGAAACTGCCATACACCAGCGAACTCAAAAATTGGCCAGGGCTCCGCGACACGATTTTTGAGTGCCTAGGCGCGCGGGCAAGAGTCAAGCAGCAGCGAAGAGAAGGGTGTCAGGTCCAATACAGGGGTCCCGTAAGGTCCCAGACGGTATTTATGCTCCGTAGGTCCCAAAATGCTCCAGTCAGGGCACTGCTGGAGGATACCAGGAGGTGCTGAAGAGCTGCCAGAAACGTCCAGGAACTGCTGAAAGCGCTGTTTGGTGGAGCTTTCCCCGCTGCTGATGGCCGTGAGGGCGGTATCAGGGGTTTCTAGGCTGTTCTATGGGGTCTAAGGAGGGGGTTTTTGGTGGTGGGGGCTACTGGGAGAGGTTTTGGGGTAGGCTGGAAACTGTCTAAAACGGCTATTTTTGGCTGTTTTGGGCTGTTTTTCGCCTTTTTGGGGCTCTGAAAGGTGAGCTATGTGGTTTTCTTGGCTACTATAGACCGGGGAAACCCTTCAGGGTGCTCCCTGACGGTCGTTTGTGGCCTGGGACGGACTTTGGGTTTAAGATCGGAAAACGAATGCTTGGTTTTCTGAGCCCGTTTGAGCCCCCAGTGTTAAGGAGCTGAAATATGACGTTTTGAAGATATTTCCCAGAGAATACGGCCGTTGTATACGAAAAGAAATGTACTTACAGAAGCAAAAATTGCGTACGTATAGCCGGAAGTACAGCTCTCCCCCCGTATCACAACGGAAGTTCCAATAGGTCCGTGGGCGAGTTGCGCAGGGGCGAAATAGCAGCACACTGATACCAAATGTGCCCGTGGGCACTACGACAGATGCTCGGAGATATGTTTTTGATTGAACGTGCAAAGGTACACAATTCGGATTTTTATAATATACTGGATCAGGGGCAGATTGAGGTACAAACGATAATTCGGTTCCGAGTTCTGAAGACTAAACACTTCTCAAGTGCTCCACTTATTCACTCGTCACTCAGGTTGCAGGGTCAACCACTCGGCAGCCGATGTCACACTTCGGCTCAACGTTCAATTCCCGATCCGACCTCATTTCTAATTCCGATTCGTCATTCTCGATTCAGATGTTATGCCGACAGACTGACACGATGACTGCCCCACAGTACTGTCATACCACTGTACTGTCATACTGCCATACTGTCATAGCATCATACTGTCATACTGTCATAACCTTGACATCTGATATTCGATTTCATTGTCTTTTCAACCCCGATGCGAATCCAACCATTCTTCGAGGGTCTGACTGAGTGCCACGATGACACCCCCCACAGTACTGTCATACTACTATAGTGTCATACTGTCATAGTGTCATAGTGTCATACGCGCACAGAATGCCGCTCAAATTTGTTTCACACGCAGAGATATCACACGCCAATTTTATGCACGGGTGAACTACACAGTCACACTGTCTCTAACTGTCTTTAACACACTAGTACCTCCGTCTCCTCGGTATCGCTGTCCGGAGGCAGTTCCTCGCTACCTATTTTACGTACGGGTGAAGTAAGCTATGAATAACCAAGCACTGGTGATGGATATCATTAGGGTCATCAGGACCTATGTAGTCCACGACAGATATTATCCTTTCAACTGCAACCAGCATTCGACCACTCACGTCAAACTCCACTCGGAACTGTACTGAAATGAGCCCGTCTGCATCACACGTGTGTTGTACTTCGTCGATGAGAGCAAGTGCCCTGTTCTCGATAACTACAAAAGCAAGCAACGTCCCGTACATGGGACCGTCAAAATACACCAACGGACGTTGACGACTATCGTAGACATCACCGGATGAGAACAACTTTCGATAATAACGCACACCGTCAGCCATACAAACAACCGGAAGCTGGCCGCAACGTAGAGATACACTCTCAACGGTTTCTTTGAGAAACATGCGCGGGGCATAAGCTTTTCCAGAAACTGTGGAAATCCCGTAGGAATATGACTGGCGAAGGATCGCACTCTGCATGAGAATGTAGTTGGCGATCACTTTGTGGGGGTCCTTTGTGGCGTGATACCGGGTCACGCGCTTTGCAAACTGCATACAACGCTCGACCCAGCTTTCCATAATGTAAGAAGTCAGCCCAAAAAAGTCTTCTTGATCCAGCAGGTGTGCGATAACTTGGTGCAAGTTGTGGGTAAAAAACGAGACTGAAAAATATTTTTCAGATAGTTTCGCAAAGTCATCCAACCAACTCTGCACTTTACGACGAAGCAACTCACAACTCTCGCTTGAACCGACGGCACAGAAAATATACTGCTATCTTATGCAGCAAGAGCAACAAATGCCATTGGTATGGCTTTAAAAGGCCTCAGTATAGGTAAATTCCATACCCGCATATTAAAGACTTAAGTTGCTCGAATGAGTGAGATAACAGGTGCAAAACCGGGTTTGCAATTTCGCGGGAAGAATATTTGCCAAAAATGGCAGAGCCACGTAGAACTGCTACCCTATTAGTGACGATCGATTTTGTTTTTTTCGACATGTCCGCGTGTATCCTGATGAAAAAACTCTTGACGACGCCCTCGGTGAATTTGTGACACACAGGAATTAAGACGCTGTGCACGAGATCAAAAGTATCCAGCTTAGAAAGTCGCGAAAGGAGTGTAAAAGGTCGGTGTGGGGCGTCACTTTCACTGAGACGTTTGAGAACTTTGGCGCTGTACCTTGGAGCATCTCTGGCGTGCCACATCCCGTCGTTACCATGCAGGATGTATTGAGCCGACCGCTCCAAGTATCCCAGCCAACGTACTGCGCCGCGATATCAAATTCCTTGAAAACAGCATCGGTCACACCCGAAAACTCCCGCGTGTCCTTCCCACGTTTTTATCTTCGCCCCAGCCGGAGTATCTGCAGACCATGCAACCAGGAAGGGGATATGGTTAAAAGACCGACCGTTTGCGTCGGTCACTTGAAAGCCAGTACAGAGACGTGTGAAATCGTCGACGATGCGATCCACGTAAGTCTGAAAACAATGGCCTTCTTCATTTGGCGAAGTAGGGGGCTCACTCGGCCCCGGGATAATAGCGAGGCATTTAAAAAAACGCGACTTCGATCGCATGCAGCCATGCAGGTTCCAGGAACGTAAAAAGATAAGACCTAAACTGTAGGTCTTCCATTCAAACATTCTACACATTTGGGGAGTTTGGGAGTTTTGGGAGTTGGGGAGTTTTACAATGGGAGGCCCTGAAAAAACTGAAAATTTGACCGAATCTAGGGTTTAAGATTTTCCCGAGTGGAATGTAATTTTATTTAATTTTCCGGTTGTTTTAGGGTTTAAGAAATATTCCTGATTTTCAATAAAAAAATCATCTTTTTCAGCCTGAAATAAGGAAGGTTTATGGGGTTTTTGTGTTAAGAAAACATAAATTTTCAATTGAAGTTCTACAATATTTTACGCCTTTTTAAGCTTCAAAATTTTTTCGAAACTCGGTAGCAAAATGATACTTGATACGTCTGATTTTTATGAAATATGTTTTTGGGGGTTCATCGATGAACCCCTTTTTTTTTCTTCTAGTTTTATATGAATTTCAGGCCTTTTTGGGTTTTGGGGTGTTTTACAAGGGGAGGCCCTGAAAAAATTGAAAATTTGACCGAATCTAGGGTTTAAGATTTTCCCAAGTTGAATGTAATTTTATTTAATTTCCCGGTTGTTTTAGGGTTTAAGAAATATTCCTGATTTTCACTAAAGAAATTATCTTTTTCACCCTGAATTAAGGAAGATTTATGGGGTTTTTTGTGTTAAGAAAACATAAATTTTTAATTGAACTTGTACAATATTTCACGCATTTTTAAGCTAATTTATTTTTTTTGAAAATCTGTAGCAAAATGATACTTTTTACGTCTGCTTTCATGAATTATTTTTTGGGGGGTTCATCGATGAACCAATATAATTTTTTCAGTTTTCTATGATTTTCAGGCCTTTTCGGCGTTTTTTTAAAATTTGAAAATTTTGGAAAAAACCCAGAATTTTTCTACACTTTCAGGAATATCTTTGGTTGGCTTTGTTCCTATTTTATGGGGGTTGCCCCGTTTTCCCCCCTTATTTCAGGCATAAAACAGCCGACTACCGCTAGGTCACCAACTCCAGTTACGACGCGCGCCCGGACTTCTCTTAAATACCGAAGAACACGGACAGAAAAAATTAAACACGCAAACACTTAAACGCTTTGGACGCTTGTACTATTCACTAGATTAGAACGCTTGTTCACGTAAAATATAAAGCTTCAAATCAATATTCAAAGCAAAGTTACCGGCGCGCATGTTTTGCCTCCAGAGTTTAACACGACTTCACCCTTTCTTGTGCCCTTCGCCCCATCGCCTACTCGTCTTCGTGCATTGACCAACTACGTTCTCCATTGGTTTTTCACGTGCTTTCGCGGACCACTACTAACCACAAGTCCCGGTGGCCGGCCCCCCAGTTCGGTTCAAAACATACTTCTCGCCAAGATCCCTAACTAACTTTCACATTATCCCTGGACACTCAGTCGCATATTTCCCAATGTGTGGTACCTGTGGAAAAACAATTACGTTAGTCCAAAGCCCAACAAACCGTGCAAACAACAATGTCGCTTTCGTACCTGAGTTACTGCTCTTGAAAGGTCAAGGCCCCAGCTCCAAGCCGTTGTTCCCTAGTTAGTGACAACCCATGTGCCACAACCAGGTCCGTAGGTGAAGGCGGTACATCACAGTAGTTGGGCAATACCGTAGCGCAACACTGGTGGAGAAGACAGAATTGAAACTTGTGGTTTACCCACTGACCATTCACCTTGCGCCGACCCATGACCACCACCCTTGGGCCATCCTTTGAAAGGATGGGCTGGGATTGCTTGTGGGTCTTCGCTGTCACGCAACCCTTGCGGGACTCGGAGGCCGCGCATCTTGCTTTCCTACCGGTACCGGGCACCACCATCCATTGCCCGTAGGCCAGTTCCTCACTCCCGACACGATCGCCGGTGGTGAGGCGGGATCCCAGCGCCGTTAAGATGTCGTCGATCTCCTCCGTGGTAAACCCCGATTGCACGTAAAATGCATGTCCAGGTTTGAACCCCGCGCGGAATAGGAGGGTGGACAGGCACAAGCAAAGCTTCACCGAAGTCGACCTTCCCACGCGAGTCATCGTTTGGCGCCATGAGTAGCATGAGCAGGTGATGCGTTGTTGCGCCGCCCGGGCCAGATGACCAAATATCACCCGCGAGGGTTCACCTCGACCAGAGGACAAGGTGTAACTGCGGTCCAGGAAGCCGTCGTGTCTTCCACGTGCGGTTAAACGGACGGTGGGTTGGCCAACCTGTATCACTTTCAAGCGCTTGTCAGGCTGCAAGAACATGCGAGCCAACATTTGCGCGTGGCCTTTCGTGGTGCTTGTCTGGTACCGCACCTCGTCCAAAGACCCGACGGACACGCGGCGAGTGTCCACGTAGCGATGTTCGGAATGAAAGTGCACCGCGGTCTCCAAATATTGCACCACGAGAGCCTCGTCCACCTCTTGGGAAGACTGCCAAACATAACGGGCGGCCGGGTCCTCGGTGTTTGGGTCGAACTGCCATTGGAACTCCAAAGGGTTCTCGAGGCATGCCCGCACCAACTTGATGGCCGGAGTCGGCGTTCCAGGCTCGTCGATCGTCACCCTAGTCTTAGTCCTCTTCCCCATCGATCGGACTTGGTTTGGTCGGTGACTGCGTGTCTCCGTCGTCACTGGACCAGGAGTGACATATATTTCACGCACCTCCTCAAGGACGTCGTACGCGGTGTGGCGTGCGCGTTGCATGGCGGTGTACACCCTTCGCCGCTCATCGTAGAGGGTGTTCGTGCGGGAGTCCCGCTGGCTGTGGCCACCTTCTCCTACGTGCTCCAACCAGGCGGATTGAGTGATGTACGTCACGTTCTCCAGGTGCAAGAACTCGGAGGCCGGCAGATTCACGCCGATCAGTTTGCCGTCCTTGGAGAAGAGTTGCTCCGCCGGGTTAGCCCCTTTGCTTTGTGTGAAAAGCTGCAGGGTGCGTTCGCCTTCACCTTCGTAAAATAAAACGAGCGAAGACAAAGAGGATTGCACGCTCTTGCTCTCTTGCTCCATGATGAAGTCGAAGAGGCGCGCACGTGCGTCCATCACACGTCTGGGGGCTTGTGCTTCGTACCACCGTGTGAACAGTGTCCGGAACTGGGTCTCCTCGAAACTCTTGTCCAAACACCGAGCGTGTATCCCCATGTTCGCAACGAGGTGCAAGTCACAGCCTTTCTCCAACGAGTTGCCCGCCTCGTCCCGCGTCATGTACTTCTTTCGGTCCTCCCGGCGCATGAACTTGTTGTAGTTCAAGCGGATGCCGATCCAGCCTCCGCCACCCGCGTCACGGACGAAACCGACGGGACGAAAGCAAATCTCACCTTTTGGGTTGGTCTTTACCCAAACCTCCTTGTCTCGATATTTCGCGAAGTCGGCGTCCTCCATGGCCACCGTCCGGCAAGCGTAGTCGATGCCTTGCCACATCTTCTCCTCATCCACACCGCGTTCACCCGCCGGCAGCACGAAGGTTGCTAGTTTTATCAACCCAATTCCGGGCACGACCGTTGCAACCTTCTCGACAACGCGACCGTTAATGCAGCTGTGGCCACCATCAGAACATGCGTAGCAACCGATGAACGGAGGCTTGCCGAGAATGCGGTCCATCAACAGCATGATCTTCGCGGGGGACCACGGCAAGTCCAGGGGGCACATGAACCAGTTCAGAGGTGCGGTGTCGAAAAGAAGAGTACGGTATCCCTTTGAGTCTAGGATCCGTTTCATTTCCTTGACCTCGTCATCAGCAGCACGCTCGGGGGCACGTTGAGTCGCACGGTGTTCTTTCATCACGTCGCGGACGGCGCGAGCGTCTTGCATTTCGCGGGCCACCTAAAATGGAACCATGCATTAAGAATAACATGTCCCCGACGTATAACGGAAAGGTAACACAAAAATAGGGCGATACCTTGTACACGTCGATGGGAGAGCCGTCCGGAGAGGAAAGCATCTTCTCGAAGGCAACCGTTGTGGCGGAGTTCTTCAGCTTCTCGGAAGTGAAGCGACCACCGAAAACGGGAAGGGCTTCTTTGATGGCGTCTTGGGTTTCTTTGGAAACAACGGCCTTCCCCTTTTTATCCATGGGTTGGCAGGCATGGGTGCCTTCGTGTCTAAAGGGAACCCTCTCATTCGTGTCGCGAGGTCTTTTTATTTGTCGTGTCGCAAAAAGATTCGTTTATATTAACGACGCTTCGCAGCTTTTTCAGAAATATGCTGTTTTTCATTTCGTTTCCCTTAAAGGAGCGAAACAGGTTTCCTGGAAAAAAGTGACATCGTACACACCGCACCGCAGGAGATGTCCCTGAAAAATTATGCCGTTGGAAATTTTCCAAAAATTTCCTGCCGATGTCAGCAGTCCTACCCAGGATTGTGTTGAGCGCTCGCGCTTTACCGGCCAATCATGATACGATAGCATCTGAGGGATACCGATCTCAGCATCAGCAGTCCTACCCCGGATTGTCTCGACCGATCGCGCGTAACCGACAACGAGAGACACGTTTAACAATTCACAATTATACCACAAAGATATGCGGAATTTCCAATTATGAATTCGTCGCAAACTACTCTGTCAAGTTTACCGTTTTCAGCATCAGCAGTCCTACCCCGGATTGTCTCGACCGACCGCGCGTAACCGACAACGAGAGACACGTTTAACAATTCACAATTATACCACAAAGATATGCGGAATTTCCAATTATGATTTTGTCGCAATCTACTCTGTCAAGTTTACCGTTTTCAGCATCAGCAGTCCTACCCCGGATTGTCTCGACCGATCGCGCGTAACCGACAACGAGAGACACGGGTAACAATTCAAAATTATACCACAAAGATATGCGGAATTCCCAATGATGATTTTGTCGCAACACTACTCTGACAGGTTTACCGATCTCAGCATCAGCAGTCCTACCCCGGATTGTCTCGACCGATCGCGCGTAACCGACAACGAGAGACACGGGTAACAATTCCATATTTTACCACGAAGATATGCAGAATTTCCAATTATGATTTTGTCGCAACACTACTCTGACAGGTTTACCGATCTCAGCATCCGCAGTCCTACCCCGGATTGTCTCGACCGATCGCGATCGTTCGTAACCGAAAATGACGTACCTCCGTCGTATCGCCAATCAGCGACGTGATACTCGAGCACCCTGCGCTGCTCCCTGCGGCCCTGCGGCCAGCTCCCTTCGAATTTCGTAAAGTCAAAGTTTCTAGTTCCCTCCTAATTCCCCCAAAAACATTCCAGTCCCGAATCTCTGAAAAGCCGCCACCCGCTCTCTGCCAGCTAAATTCGTCCCAAACGTTTCACAGAAAATTTTGCTTGCGTGAATATCTAGCGGATTTGTTCACGGACCACTTATAATTCAACACGATGAGCCCGCCCCCCAACACACTCCGCCAGCTCAACTGTTGCCCCACGCTGTTCGTAATATCCTGTCCGCATGCGCTTTGCTGGCACTCTGGGCGTCTGTCGCGGCTTCCATGGGACGTTCCTTAGCTGGCCACGTTTTCTCTGGCAAAAAAATCACCTCTACCGGTTTCAGCGTGTGTACTTAAGGTTTGTTCTCTTCTTTAATCTCATTGTTTTTTGAAGTTCCAGCGCCGGTCCCACATACAATGAGCAGCGAAAACGCCACCCCTTTGCACCAGCGCGCTTTGCGCGCTGTGCAATTGTATTGCTCTCAACCTCCGGTTGATTTGTCATTCTCGCAACCTACTGTTGACCCGGCAATGAAAGCTTTTGACATCGCTGAGGAATGGTTCGATGTGAATCTAGAGGTCTCCTAACCCCCCCCTTCCCGTCGACTTCTTTCATTTTACTTCCTGACCGTTATTTCTTTTCTGTGGCGTAGGCTGATGGATCTTCCAGGTGTCGTCCTGCTTTCGCCCCGACCTGTGGGGATCGCTGCACATCTCCAGTCGCCTCGGAA
The DNA here is from genome assembly GCA_001247695.2 of Cymbomonas tetramitiformis. Lineage (NCBI taxonomy): Eukaryota > Viridiplantae > Chlorophyta > Pyramimonadophyceae > Pyramimonadales > Pyramimonadaceae > Cymbomonas > Cymbomonas tetramitiformis. The sequence continues at coordinate 34,544 of LGRX02007070.1, forward strand.
GTTCGCCGCCCTTTGCAAGAAGTCGCCAGTACCAATGTTGCCCCCTCGAAGTCCCCTTCTTCAAGCCCTGCTTCCAAGAAGGTTGGTTCCTTTTTTCCACCCCAATTTTCCCTCTCCGTACTTTGCCATGTATGCACCTCCTGCTTTATTTTGGCTCTTTCCAGTTCTTTACATTAATGTGCACTGTCGTTACGTGGGGGTGTTTCAGGCAAAGACGAAAGCTGTATGGTCCCGCATCGCGGAGCGCGTGTCTTTCTATTCCTTCAAAGAACATCGTTCTTTCGTCGAAGGGACTGGAATCCGCATGCGGCGCATCACCCAATCTGAATACTCCCGGACCTACGGGTGTAACACCCACGCCACCTCCGAGGGGTTAGCCTGCCCTTATGCTGAAAAATACGTTTTCAACACTCAGACACGCCTCTGGGACGTGTTCCATAACGGGTTCCCTCACGCTGACAATGTTTCCACGGCTCCCGAGACTGGCGTCCCAGTTAGATTCCGCGCAGCGTTGACCGAGCTTGCGGCAGCTCGCCGTGGGCAACCAGCTGTAGCCTTGAATGACCTGCTTCAAAAACACTGGGATGGCACCGATGAATCTAAGCAAAATCTGCCTACCTTGAAGCAAGTTCAAAACTTCGTTGCTCGCCTCAAAGATTTGAACTCCGGTGCGTCCCCTTCACTATGGCAGTTCTCTATTATTTTAAAATGAATTCCGGTTACCTTTTTGTGGATCGCACGTTGTGCACTTTTTTGCTTACATCCCTGTATACTTTCGGTACTTACACTTTTGTTTCCTGCTTGTTTGCAGAAGTCGACACCGTTTCCGAGTTGCAATCTTGGGTTGATAAAAACTCTATGCCCTCCGAGCGATCTGAGTTTCATGCCTGGGCGTCGAAACGTGCCGGATGCGATGCGTTTGTCGTCAACTATGAACGGTAAGCCGGTGCTGTTGGGTGCCCGGAGATCTTGCCTTCAAATGTTTGTGTGCTTGCTTGTTTTTTATTTTCCACCTTTGTTAATCATATACTAATCTTTGTCTCTTGCCCTTTTCCTATTTAACAGGTGCGACCGGTATGGGCCTGCGATTGCCATGACCAATTTAATCTTGGGGGAGAACATTCGACGTGAACATTCTTCACATGGTCGTCACAACGTCTTCACCGTCACGGGCGACGCCTCCTTTGGCAAGCAGCAAGGCGAGTACATCCTCATCGACTTGGGCACCGATGGCGTCACCTTTGACAAACCTCACCTCTGGAAGAACATCACTGACAAGAGAAATTGTCCCCGTCAATCTTTCTACTTATTCCTCTACGTGATTGCTAAGAGCGAGTCATACTTCTCATACTTGGTCGGCTTGAACGCCCTCACCAAGTACGCCAAGGTCGCATTTGACATCGACCTCCCAATATCTATCGTTTGTGGCGATAACATGCGGTCCCTGACCGCGGCTGCAAATCAGATTGACAAACCGGGTGGTCTCGACATGGTATTGTCCATCCGAGATTCCGAACACGTGCGTCGAAAGTACATGGTTGTGTATTTGAACCGTGATACTTGATAGCTTTGCCGTGAACATTTTTCCTGTTTATCAATGTTCTTATGTATGTCGACGACTTCTTCTTATTATTATTGTTTTTATGTATACATGTTTTTTAAACAGGCATGTTCCAAAGGAGTTGACGGACCAAATTCTCAACGACCGACGTCCTCTTGAGGACGCCTTCACCCTCGAGATGCGGAAGCTCATTGCGGACATCGCCAAGCGTGAGTGGGAAGGTCTCGGACTCCAAGCCTTTGTCAATGCGGTCCGCAACTTTACTCACGGGGAACATATCATGTTCTTTCGCGGTGCGAGCACCATTCCTGGTATCATGGCCACGATGCAATCGGACGAGTGTGGACATCGCGAGGACCGACGTTTGGCCGATCGACACGCCACCCACCAAGTCGTGTTGGAGAAATCTGTCCCCGCGTTGTTGAGGAACCGCGCCTTCAAGAACCGAGACACATTCGCCCACTCCCTTCCGAGCTACCCGATGGCTTTCTTGAAGCTTGCGTGTGACCTTCTGTCTGTGACTGAGTCCGAGGAAGATCCTTGCAACTTCTACTTGTATCCCTCTCGCATTCACGGGTTCGACTTCATTTACATGAACCTGAATGCAACTGGTAAAAAGGTGACCGAGCTTCGTGTGAGCAAGTTCCGACTCTTGATCCGCGGAGAGAATCCCCGCAACTTTTTTCACAGTTTGGACCTGGTGAGAAAGTACTCGGAGGACATCGTGGAGTTGACATTTAACGTGGACGATCCCACCGATCTTGTTGATGGAGACGCATGCTCTTGCAAGTGGTTTTGGAATTGCAGGTGTTGCCCGCACATCTTGGCGGGTTACCACCTCCGTGATGGCCTTGACATCTTTGGCATGATGGAAAGTGCCTTTCCCCCAAACAAGCCGAAGACCATGAAGCAAAAGCGGGACGCAGAAGCTTGCAAGTAGTGTGACGTAACTGGAATCTAATACTGCTAGTAGTGTGACGTAACTTGAATCTGATACTGCTAGTAGTGTGACGTAACTGGAATCTGATACTGATAGTAGCAACAGCTCTACTCTTGTAAAATATGTTATCAATTTTGTATTACTTTCCACTGAATATGTTATTGCCTTGCTTTCTTGTTGTGCATGATTTTTGAATTCAGTGTTGTGAATAATCTGTATATTCTGCATTGTGAAAGATGTCCGTCTTTAATATTTCAACTTGATATCTGTTTGCAATTTCACAAGCAGATATTTCTGTCATCAGATTTATGCCAGAGTTATTTTTCATAATTTGTTATCCTTGCAATTTCCTGTCCATCCAAATTTGGTCATCTGAAAATTTTCTGTAAACTTTCACGACAGAAATGAGCGTTGCGCTCATGTTTGTCGCAGGTGCGACAGAAATGAGCGCAACGCTCATTTATGTCGCACGGTATAATTGCAGTTTTGTCGCACGGTGCGACAAATAAAATAACCTTGCGACAAAAATGAAGTGCATCCTGTCTAAAGAGCAGTAGGTGGCCTTCGGCTGCGGGAAGGTCGATGCGGACCAAAGTAGCCCGGGCACCACAGGTAATAACTTCCATGGGTTCTTGACACTTTTTGCATGGAGGGCCTTCAATCTGAAAGAAGAAAAGAAAAGCGTAAGGTCCTACTGGAAAAGTGGGGAAAGTGTACGGGAAAACCTTGGGATTAAAATACCTCAACGCCGAGGAAAGCGGAAGCGGAGCGTTTGCCACGTTGTTGAGAACTTGTCTGAACGAACTCTTTGTCATGGGTTTTAAAGAAAGAGCACTCCGTATTCCTGCAAAGTTTTTCTCCAAGGCAGTTTTGAAGTCGAACTTGAGAGTTGCAGTCCTTGACAGCATCTTGTCGGGTTACCTCCGCCCAAGTTGTGGCGCAGGCGTGGGACCAAGAACGGTTCGTGACATGGAAGTCAAGTTTGTTCAGCGGTAGACCGCCCTTCCCGGTTGGTTTAGGAAGAGGTGAGGACATGTGGTGACCAAAAGTTACATTGCCATCGACGTCGAAGGGGACCTTGTTCACACGTTTGCAATCTGCGGGCCACTTAAAAGAAGAGGCGTGACTGGAAGTCGAGTCGGACTTGGAAAGGTTTGTCGAAGCGACGGACTCCGTGGGCTTGGGCTTCGTGTTTGGTGAGAACCGGGGAGTCTTGCACTCGCCGGTGTAAATAATGTCTTCTTCATCATCGCTGTCATCGCTTTCGCTGTCGCTTACCAAGATTGGCATGTTGTCGTCGGTAGGAGTACCGTACACATTGTGCAAGAAGCCCGCGTGAACGGGAAACAGGTCCAAAGAGCAAGCAACGGAGTCATCGTACTCGGAGGTGACGGAAAGATCTTCTTTCTTGTCAAGACTAAAAACATTGCAAAGTGTGTCGCTAGTCACAAAAGGGTCTCCAAGATGCCAAACAATAGGAATTTCACGAACGACATCCCCGGTTTCAAGGCAGCGAAAAGTAACAAATTGAGTGGACATTGCATTAGCCCTAGGAAGTCGGTAAAATAAATGCACTCCCGAAGTGAAAGTGTCGAGGAGAGGCCTTAAAAAACTCTAGTCGCCAAAATAAAAGGCGACGCCGAAATAAAATCGAGTCGAGGCGACGGCTGGGAAATTTTCGAGTCGAGTCGAGAACGACACCGACCAAACGAGTCTAGCTGTTTCGGAAAGAGAGGCGAAGGAAAAAATCGAGTCGAGTGTCGAGTCGAGGCGAAACCTTCAAAATATTCGACTCGAGGAAACGCTTTGAAAATTTAAAAAAAAATATCGAGGCGAAAAAATATCGAGTCGAGAACGACACTGACCAAAGGAGTCGACGTGTTTCGGAAAGAGAAGTCGAAGAAAACCTGAAGACAGTTGAGAGCTAGTAAAGAACTCTAGCCGCCAAATAAAAAGCGCAAAGATTTAAAGTCAAAAGAAACAAGCAAAGATGCCTGCAAAAAAAGGAACCACCAAGAAGTCCGGGGATGGCAACACGGAAAGGTTGGTTTACGCGGACGTGATGGAACAGCGTTTCGTTGAGCAGAAAGTGCTGAAGCTCGCTGACTGCTCTTTCGCTGACAACCCAAGAGGACACAATCACAACGGTGTCAACGTGGAGAAGTCCGTTGAGAAAAACGGCATCGACCTTTCCCAAACCATGATCTGGCGCCGCGCCAAAAAAGGAGATCCTAAGGCCCACGGGTAAGTTTCACTAAACCTTCTTGAAGAACTGCGCTGACAAAAGGTAGAAGAGACAAGTGTGAAAAAGCGTTCATCGATGAACGCTTTTTAAAAAACACTGCTAAAGAAACAAGTGTTTTAACAGGTTTAAAGAAAAGTGTTCATCGATGAACGCTTTCTTTATTTTGTTTCTGAAGCTTGAGTATTTTAAACTGTTTTTAAGAAAGCGTTCATCGATGAGCGCTTTTCTTAGTTTTCCTTGTATTTTTCCTAAAACTTTGCGCTTTGGAGTTGCAAAAGCTGCGATATTTCTGTGTGATTCAGCTTTTTTCTCAGGAAAAATACAAGGAAAACTAAGAAAAGCGTTCATCGATGAACGCTTTCTTAAAAAGAGTTTAAAATACTCAAGCTTCAGAAACAAAATAAAGAAAGCGTTCATCGATGAACACTTTTCTTTAAACCGGTCAAAACACTTGTTTCTTTAGCAGTGTTTTTTAAAAAGCGTTCATCGATGAACGCTTTTGCGTTCATCGATGAACGCTTTTCTTATTCAGCAAAAAAAGGTTAGTGCTTGAACTCTTCTTGGTTTTGCATGGTGACTTTCTTCTTGTTTATTTGCTGTTCATCTGCAGGTCTACTGACTCCCTTCAGGACTCTTGCTCGAAAGAAGAACATGCGGTGTCAGAGCGAGTGTTGCTTGTAGATGTTACATGTTGCAGAGATCTGTTTAAAGGCGTGCGCGCCTTTCAAAGAAGACGTGCAATGAACCGAGAAGCTGAAAGAATTAGGATCAACAAAGAAATTACTAGACGTAGGCGTTGCATTTTAGACAGGGGGTTTTAAGCTAGTGTTGCTTGAAGATGTTACATCCTCAGAAGATGAGGAAGATTCTTGCAGGAAGAACCATGTTCCCATTAGCTGGTATAATGTTCCAAACGTGGCAGTAGCTAAGAGGAGACTCAAGAATAAAAAAGACGCTGAGCGAAACGCAAAAATACGTAGGACGCAATGTCCTTTGTGGATGCTAGACAGCCAGTGGTAGCTTTAGCTGAAGTAAACACTTTATATATTTTTTTATAAATAGTTTCTCTAACCCTTTAACCCATGTTCTTTGTCGTTTTAAATGGCGTGCTGTGTTTGTTTTTGTTTTCAGTAAGCGGTACATTGCCATTGACGGACATGGTAGGCACGAGTTTTTCACTCGTGCCTTCCAAGATGGCGCCGTGGTAGGCGGAAAAAAACTAGAGGCCCGGGACAAAAGGTTTCTGGAATGCAACGTCATCGTGGTGTCGGAGGACATCACCAAGGAGGAGGTTACATGCCTCGCCCTCTCGCGCATCGTCCAGAACGAGAAGGGGTCCAAGAAAAAAACTTTTTTCGACGACTACACCTCCTTCAAATGGCTGATGTCCTCCATTGACAAGACCGTGGCCAAACCACAGAAGTTGGTTGTTTTGTTCTCTCACATCGACCCTTCGTTATACTCGTTGATGTTCTTCAAGAGGATGGCCCACATCCACGAAAAGGTGATCGGGCCCGACGAGCGGCTGGAGGCCTTGCTTCGCGAGAACTGCGAAGCTTTGGGGAAGGATTCCCCCTTCGGCTTCAACTCCTTGTTCGACAACAAGGAATTCCAACGTCTTAATCCGACACAAAGATATCAGGTACGGTGGAAGCCGGTCTTTATTTTATTGTGTTACATGCAACCATCACGCCTGAAGACAAACACATGTCTCAGGTTTTCCTGAAAGTGAACGAGAACGTCAAGTTCGCCGTGAAGGACGAGAATGGCGAGCTCCACTTGAAGAAGAAGAAGCAATGCGCGACTTTGGGCTTCGTCGGAACCACACGCGCCTTCACGGACTTGTGTTCGTTTGTGCTGCTTCGTCAAGAAGTCCGCTCACAGCTAGAGCTTCAAAGCTCTAAGGGGAAGGCGAAAAAAACTGAAGAGGCGTCCAAGTTCTTGGAGGACCTGAGCGCCGGAAAGTAAGTCCATCTACCACGGTTTGGTTAAAGCCGTGAACTATTTTTTTATGCGGAAAGGTGATGGGTGTTAAACTTTTGTTTACAGGTACGATGGTACTTTCTTCGACGCCAACGAGACTTGCTCCAAGACCAGTAACTTGCCTCGCTTGAACCGGGATGTCGAGCCGAAAGTCGTGCAGGACATGCTGAAGAAGCACAACGAGATGGTTGAGTGGGAGGAGACTGCTGTGGAGGCTCAGGAGAGTGGCGTCGAGACCCTTGCGGAAGTTGCAGCTGGTGAGACGGGTGGGGATGTTGAAGAGGAAAAGGAAGAGACGCAGGAAGGTGCGTCGGTTGGGGATGATGACGAGGTAGGCGATGGGGATGAGGAGGTAGAAGGTGAGGAACCGGTTGGTGAGGAAGATGGTCAGGAGAACGAGGAGGAGGAGAACGAAGAGGAAGAGGAGGGCGATGAGGAGGGCGATGAGGAGGAGGATGGAAAGTTTGACTTTGAAAAGGAGTCGGATGAGGTTCGTGAAACACGTGAAGATCGGAAGCGGAAGAGACAGGAAGTGGCGGATTGGTTTGCGGCGGAGGACGCGGGGGAACATGTCCCAAAATCAAAGAAGCAGAGAAAGGATCTAACTAAGAAGAGGGCGGAGATGGGGAAGCTACGTCAAGAGTTGCAGGCCTTTGAGGAGGAGGATGCCGCTTACGCGGCTTGGCTTAGCGACAAGGAGAAACAGAAGGATGAGCAGGACATGGAGGACGACCCGGCCCCCTGCGCGGAATGGATGAAGCCTTGGGTTGGGGTGTCGCGAGGGAACCCGGACTACGAAGGGTTGCGACAATGGAAGATGGCAGGCGGAACGCTCCGAAATGGAACGCAGCAGAAGGGACCGGTGAAGGAGAGCATTGAGATTGGGCAGTTCTTGAAGATGAATGAGGAGGCGTTGAAGCCTGGTGTACGGCATCATGTGCACAATATTGTGTCCGTGGAGGTGCCGAAGGTGGTAGCGGTGAAGAACCGTGGCGTGACGCGCGGCACGAAGGTGAAGGATGAGAAGGTGGAGTACGTCTTGGAGTTAATCCATCAACACGGACATGCCGAGTCTGAGAAGTTGTTGGTGTTGACATCGGTTGCCATGAACTCCCAAGGCATCCCGCTGTTGCAGCTGTACTTCGGCGAAGCTCTCGGGGCCATGGACGTCATCACGCACAACGCGGCGGAAGATATGTTTTGTGTGGCGGCGGTCATCACGGATGTTCCGTGGGGCCATGAGAGCAAGACCGGGTACAACACGAAGGTGGATTGGGATGCGTTCGCAGTCAAGTTGGACGAGCTGTGCGCGAACAACGATGGCATGTCGGAGGTTCATAAATACGCCGATCTGGGAAAGGTGGACGGAGACACCATTGTGTGTGCCTTAGGCGACAGTGAAGCCCTTCGAGCTTTGGAGGCGGGCTGGAAGGCGTTGAAGCACCCGGTAGGATCGATGTAACACTTGTTGCTTTGAAGGCACCCTTTTATTTTTGTTTTTTTTGTTACGTTTCTTAAAGGGAGGGAAAAGGGGGGAAGGATCACAGGTGTACAAGACAATGCCGGGGTACATCGTGACGGAGGGGAACCGCAACAACGCGACTTTCACGAACACTCCAAAGTCCGTGGGACACCAGTACACGACTTTTGCACGGAAGCTGGAGGCTCCGAAGTTGGACTTCAAGCCCAGCATCCAAACCAGGGGGCAGCAATGTAAGGACCTTGACTTTGATTATTTCCCGCTGAATTGTTGGACTGGAAACATTTTGCGTGCCCTAAGTTACCAAGAGGTGAAGGCTTTTGAGAAGGCCTTGGAAAAGCACCTGGCTGAGAGCTGGGAACCAAGCTGGAAGGAAATGGATGAGGAGCAGAGGATGGACATCGTTCAGACCGAGGTAGAACATCAGGCACGACCTTTCCAAGCTGTTCAAGTGCAGGATACCTTCAAGCACGATTGCGCCGTAGTGGGATGCTTGAAGGGCGGTAAGCCCTGCGAAGAGCATGGCAAGACCTTGGTGGTGGGACAGAAAAAGGTGGAGCTCATGGAGCAGTTGGTGGAGCGGTACACAACCGACATCGACATGGTGGTGCTGGACCCGTTCATGGGAAGTGGTGCGTGTCATTGTGGATGCATTGGTTTTGCCGCGAGGGACACGCCGGGGTATTGAAAGATGTTAAGTGTTCCGCAGGAACCACTGGGATTGGAGCGCTTCGCATGGGACGCGCCTTCATCGGCGTGGAGAGGAAGCGTGCAAACTTCATTAGCGCGGTGCACTATTTATCTCACGCGGTGTTCTGCTGCGCGAAGCGCCATGTGGGGGATCTTGGATTGAGTGAGCCGTACCGGAAGATGAAAGTGACAAACGTGAAGTAGAACATCGAAAGTTCGTGAAAGTTAGTTAGGGATCTTGGCGGGGAAAGAAGTATGTTTTGAACCTAACTGGGGGGCCGGCCACCCGGACTTGTGGTTAGTAGTGGTCCGCGAAAGCACGTGAAAAACCAATGGAGAACGTAGTTGGTCAATGCACGAAGACGAGTAGGCGATGGGGCGAAGGGCACTAGAAAATGTGAAGTCGTGTTAAACTCTGGAGGCAAAACATGCGCGCCGGTAACTTTGTTTTGAATATTGATTTGAAGCTGTATATTTCATGTGATATATAAATATAAAATATTCCTGAAATTGCAAAGAAATCGGGGTTTTTTGAAGAAATTTCAAAAAATTTAGAAAAACCCCCAAAAAGGGCATATAAAACTAGAAAAAATAAAAGGGGTTCATCGATGAACACCCAAAAACATATTTCATAAAAATCAGACGTATAAAGTGTGATTTTGCTACCGAGTTTCGAAAAAAAATTTGAAGCTGGAGAGTGCCTTCAATATGGTACAAATTCAATGGAAATTTTTTGTTTTCTTAACACAAAAAACCCCATAAACTTTCCTTAATTCAGGCTGACAAAGATGATTTTTTTAGTTAAAATCAGGAATATTTCTTAAACCCTAAAACAACCGGGAAATTAAATAAAATTACATTCAACTCGGGAAAATCTTAAACCCTAGATTCGGTCAAATTTTCGATTTTTTCAGGGCCTCCCCTTGTAAAACTCCCCAACACCCAAAAAGGCCCGAAATTCATATAAAACTAGGAAAAATAAAAGGGGTTCATCGATGAACCCCCAAAAACATTTTTCATAAAAATCAGACGTAAAAAGTTTCATTTTGCTACCGAGTTTCGAAAAAAAATTTGAAGCTTAAAAATGCGTGAAATATTATACAAGTTCAATGGAAAATTTATGTTTTCTTAACACAAAAAACCCCATAAACCTTCCTTAATTCAGGCTGAAAAAGATGATTTCTTTCGTGAAAATTAGGAATATTTCTTAAACCCTAAATCAACCGGAAAATTAAATAAAATTACATTCCACTCGGGAAAATCTTAAACCCTAGATTCGGTCAAATTTTCGATTTTTTTAGGGCCTCCCATTGTAAAACTCCCGAACTCCCGAAACTCCCAAACTCCCCAATTGCGTTTGGTGCCATTCAAAAGGCTGTACCCAATCTAGTCCAAGTTCATACAACCCATTGTCAGGATGGAAAAGATCACTTGCCACTTGGGCGGGGTCGTGGACCTGAGAAATGTGGCGTCCACCCCATGCGTCGTACTCCGGTCGGAGTCGATCCTGGTAGAGGTTGCTGACGAACATCGGATCCAGGAAAAGCTCCTGCACCACGTATTCCACGCCAAAATATATCCAGTCAGATATGCCAGCAACAGCTGGAACCGTAAAGTCAGCCAATGGCGGGACACCCAGAACTTCCTTACAAGCGTACAAAGAGGGTGGATACAAGTTGGCTCCATCAATTTCCAGCATGAGATCATACGTGCCCTTCAGGAAATTATCTATGAATGGCCGTGGGATATTACTCTCAGATTTAAATTGAAGCACACGGCTGGCTTCAAAAGCAACAGACCGACTGGAACTCGCTGACAAAGGATAATTGCCTCGCTTAGCCCAGGATTCAGTGACAGTTGAAAAATCGGAGACGCTTCGGGTTGCAGTTCCCGGAAACCGCATCCACTCAGGCTGCTTCAGGCTATCCTCGCCCCCATCTATGAGACTAAGGCGCTGCAGCAGAGACGCCAGGCGGTCGGAACCGTCCAGAATAACACCGCTAACGACTTCAAACTCCTCATCAGTGTCAGAAACCTCAAAGGAAATTGGAGAAGCGCTGTTATCCACCTGCGGCTGTTGCGACATGGGCTGCACATGCGGAGCTCCCGTCATCATTGCCACCATTCTTCCTATCCCGCGCATGCCTATCGCTGCGGGCAGCATGCTGACCAGTAGGCATACTAGCGTCAGTAAATCAAGCGTCATTCTAGTTGCAACAGGCATCGTTACGACAGGCGCCTGCTTGTTTTTTTATCGAGGAGCAGGACACTACTACTCAAGAATGGTCGACCCTGTCGCTTCTGCGCTGCTCAAGAATAGCTTATTTTTGGATGTGGACCGCAAGTCACCAAGATGCCATCTGTGCCGACCGTTAGACGTATCCTTACCGACCGTTACAGGTGACCGTTTTATTTACATGTATTGTCAAACCGTTGGATTGTATGTCTGGATCACGATCTCGATTTCTAATTGCGGTATCGTGACACGTTCAAAGCTACGCGGCCCCCAGCCACCAACCGACCTCCAACAATCAACCAGCATTTCAAGGAGTTACGAGTTGAAGCGAGCAAGCAAGCATCTCTTGCATTGTTGGACCTGCCTGTACTCTTGCTGTAGTTGGAAATATCGTGGATACGCTTCAGATATATAGGTTTTTTGGTGGAAAATCTCTTCTAGTAATGTTATTGGTCACAGCAGGAGTATCGGGCATGCTAGCTGGAGTCCGGAAGATACGGCAGTCCAGGTCAGATATCCTCATCCTCCCGTATTTGAACTCGACAGCATCAGGCAGGGCATCACTTTGAGAATCATCATGGCGGCACCCCGCTTTAAAACTTTGACTGTCACACCCGTATGTTCCTTTGGGAATGCAACTGAGGCAGACACCAGCCTTGCGATTCCTGCAAACATCACTGCTGAGATGTTGGGCTCTCTTGTTCGTAGACATTTTGGCGGTGACTCGATGGATAGGCTTTTTATGGACCAGGCGACCCATATCATGGCATCCGACATGGTTATGGCCGAGATACTCACTCGTGATGCTAATTTGCAGGTGTATCTAGGGACAGCCACCTGAAAGAGAGGAACAGGTGCCGTGAGAACATAGCATTATGGAAGAAGGACATAGAAACACGAGAACAAGCAACCGAGGAAGTGCGGACGGAAGATTTTGATAACCGAACAAGCGAAATGAGGAATTGGGAACAATGGGAACGGGAACAGAAAAAGCTTGCGACAAAAGAGGCAAGAAAGTGCATTAAAGAGCACGAAGTAAACCGAAAACAGAAAACAAGAATGAAAATGAGAGAAAGATATTGGGGCAACATAAAGCACTACCATAAAATGATATGCAAGAAAGAGATAGAAAATGGAGCAGCACCAGCTGCAACAATACAAGCAATGGAAACGATACAGGGAGAGCTAGTAGTAGGACACCAAAAAGTGGCACAGGCAATGGGCGAACACATTGCGCGGTCGGAACCATACAAAATGAAGGAACCAGAGAAAGGACTTAAGAATACGCCACCCTGGCTTGACGAGAGATACAAGAACTACATGAAGGAAAACCAATGCACAAGGCCGGACCAAACAAAAGTAAACCTGAGAG
>LGRX02007071.1:0-22574 GCA_001247695.2 Cymbomonas tetramitiformis
CCCCCCCGGACTCGATATAACGTTTATACGGCGGGGGTTATATAGACCCCCGATATAACCCCTTGGGGTTATACTTAAAGGTTATAGTTATATAACTCCAGGCTATGGGTCATATGCTCATATCGGGGGTCTATATTCATGGGAGTGGAGATATATATATAAATATAAGAGTAATGGGTATATATATATATATATATATATATCATTGCGTAAACGGAACTCGGACTACTTTCTGGGTGCGTGATCGGGCTTTCGGATAGAGAACTAAGATGAAGATAACATAAAATACCGAGGTGGTTTATTGTCGGGGCGATCACGCGGGGTGGCAGGTTGCAAGTGACACTCACGGCAAGGGGTGACACTACGGGGACACTGACTGTCATACGTGACACAAAGTCATGTTCCGCGTGCCACCACCTCACCCCGAAGGTGTGAGGTCACTACAAGATGCAACATGCTCCCTAAACCCTGGCTAGGCAAATCCACAAGTTGTCCTGGGCCCAAAGGGACCTTTTTCAATCCATCTAGAGGCGGTTCTCCGCATGGGCGATGACCTAGACTACAAGGATTGCAAAGCTAAAGAACGTGACGAGCTCCGCGTTGTGGCACATGATGGCGAAAGCAGAAAGGAGAGTGGATGCTGCTGGATTCAGTGACCCGTAGGTCATAACTTGCTCTGACTCCCGATAGTTGTACCAGTACTCGTACAGTACTAGGTGACAGATACCTAGATCACAGACCGCTTTATATTTGTTATCTCTTATAATCAATACACACTTGTATGAGAACAACTCAGTGAACACCCGATATATTGTCGGCACAATATATCTCACAGGTTATGGGGTATCACCCCGCTTTCTTCACTGCTAACTTTGCCATGGTTGGCTAAGTACTTCCGATTGGCGGGGCGTTGGGGCCTCGCGAGGTGTCGAGTTGGCCAATTTAGAGCTTACGGCTTGCGCTATGTTACGGTGAGATTTTGGATTGGGAACTTTCGGCCTCTTCTTCGAGTGTCCGCGTTGGATTTTGTTTACGACTGGGATTGATCACCCCTGTCAACGCTTCCTTGGCCGCCGCGTATTCGACTTCGTTGGTTTCGTTCGACCCCCTTTCCCCTCACTCCGTAACTGCGGATCCGTCGCTCGCCACCTTACAACTTGCACCTCGCCTTTTCCCCAACACCCCTCCTATAGGATTTTATTCTGATGTCTGCATCTTCTATTCACACCCCCGCCGTAGGCGCTAGAATGCGCCTTGATTCATTTTTCGCTAGGAACGTGGGTGCTCGCTATAGGAGCACCCCGCAGTCAGTGCATGCCGCACTTGCTGCCACTGACAAAACTCGTGGCAACGCTGTATTGCAATCATCTTGGGACGTTGATGTCGTTAAGCGTGTTGCGAGAGACACCCTAGGTAACAAAGAGTCTTCATTTTCCGGTAGCGAGCCTCATCGCCAACTTCTGTGGGATTCTTTGGTTACTGGATTGGAGTCCTCGTTTGCCAACGAGGACATTTTTGACCTCGTGGACGCGGTCACCAAGGAGGTTCACCCGATCTTCAACGACATTTTACTTCGTGCGTTGGTTTCTTTGACGACACCACACTCTCCAGCTCGAAGGTGGGTAGATGCTTCGGCTCGGATTTCTCCGCACGACGGTAAGCGCGCCCTCCTTGAGGTCACCAAGAGGCTTCTGCCTCCTGGGCATCGGCCGCTCCGCCATCATGAGGAGCTCTTGGGGATTTCTTTTGGGTCCTCTGACGACCCAGAGCCCTTAGTGGCACAGTTTGATGAGTGTCTTAAGGCTATTTCGGCTAGTGGAGCCGGCTCTCTGGACGAGAAGGCTGCCAAGAGGCAGCTACTGCGGGCGGCACTGGATCCGGAGTTTTACCGTGAGGTAATTACCCCCCTTCGCCTTGACACTGAGTTGGCGAAGGTGGGGATCGAGGAGATCTACACGCACATTCTCGAGGTTTGATGGTGTGCAAACCCTAATGGCCCTCCCAACCGCCCCAAGGCAACCGCGCCTACCCCGACGCACACGCCTCTCGGATTGGCTTACGCAGGTGGGGAGCCTCGTGGCATCTCGGACTTCCTCGAGGAATTTGCGCGCATCGTTGGTGAGGCTTCTACCTTGCTTGCCTCCCTTCGTCATGACGAGCGCGAACATGCGCGAGACACACCACCGCCACGGGATGATTTTCCCCGTCGGCATGGGGGCGATGGTGTCAAATTTCCGCCGTCAAAATGGCGCGACGAGCGGAACCGTCGGTCCGACGGTAAGTTTCATGGCCGTGACCGTCGAGGTGGGCTGAAGCATCGCTTCGCGGCCTACCCGCCCACGAAGGGCGGGAATTGGTCCCAAACGCATGCCAGACAGGCAGCACGGTGCATTTCCTTCCACTCTGCATCTTCGGCCTTCGTTCAGGAGTGCCCCCTGTGCCCTGGACACTTTCATGACACAGCACGTTGCCCGGAGGTGTGTGGTTCGTGTGATGAGGGGCTTCGTAATGCCGCCATGGACTTGGACGAGGTGGTTTCGGCTTTCCAGACAGCTTTCGACGACGAGGACGACAAGGAATTTGCTCACCTGTGCCACCAGCACGACCAGCCACTGGTGCGTGACGACCCAGAGCCCTTCACCTACCCGGTAGAGCACGATGATTGTGGGATTGCGTGCTCACTACGCGGGCTTGAGCCGTGGTGCCTCGGACACCGGCAGGTAGTGTCCTTGCCGACGCACGTAGTGTGTTGGACTCCCTGCGGTCTGCGGCTACGGCTGCACAGGTCGGTGGTGCTGCCACGTCCGGTGTGCAGCCCTCACTACTCCTTGGCACTTTGTCTGTGCCGCAGGTGGTCTGCGATGTGCCACCACCTGCCAATCACGATATCGACACTAGGCTTTACCCTGTTTTGCCATCGGACCCAGCTGCCCACGGGTCTCCTTTCGAGGAGCCACTCCGGGTCACTTTTATGGACCAGGTCTTACCGGCATGCGGAGACACGTCTCTTAATTTGTGTTCGATTGACACCTCTCACGACCCGATTCACCCGGTTGAGCTTTCCGTGATCGACGATGACGACAGCTCCGACGGTTATTCTCACCACGGAGACGAGATTCCCTCGGCCCCACCGGCTACACGGTCACGTGTCGGTGTGGCAACTTTGTCGAGAGTCTTCTCTTTTGCATCCCTTGCCCTGTCCGCCCTCATGTGCCTTGCATGTGTCTCAGCGGTTCAGGGTTCGGTGGTGCTCGATCGAGCCGCTGACTTCACCGCAGCAGTACATCCCACTGGAGTGACTGCCAACAGTCTGTCTGCCTTGCCGTGCACTTTTGCTTTCGGCTTTCCTTTTACTTTTGTGGTCTCGGCAGACTTGGACTCAGATTTTCACATTTCTGGATTCCTGAATTTGCTCTACGAGTCTGGTTCTGGCTTCTGGTTCTGGCTTCTGGTTTCTGGTTCTGATTTCTGGTTCTGGACTCTGGACTCTGGACTCTGGTTCTGGATTATGATCTCTGGACTCTGGTTTTGGTTGAACATCTTTGACTCTGACAACATCTTCAACACTGGTGAACTCTGCAGCTTTGTGGACCACTTTGAAAGTGGCTGATGAGTAGCTTTGAGATTGGCTGTAGGAACTTAGCTTGTGAGCAGTATCCTAGCAGCAGTTTTAGAAAGGGACCGACCTGGCTAAAGCACAGGCCTCCCTCTAGCAGTTTCCAGCTCCTAGCCGTTTGTTGTTTCGGAACACTTTGTCTGTGAGCCGCTCTCTGCCACCTGTAACAGCACTATGTACAGACACAGGGTGGTGTGCTGGATTCAGTGACCCGTAGGTCACAACTTGCTCTGACTCCCGATAGCTGTACCAATACTCGTACAGTACTAGGTGACAGATACCTAGATCACAGACCGCTTTATATTTGTTATCTCTTATAATCAATACACACTTGTATGAGAACAACTCAGTGAACACCCGATATATTGTCGGCACAATATATCTCACAGATGCGATGGATGCGGCAGCACCACCACACGCCACCACCAGACAACGACCAAGAGGCGCGCAAGGTGGAGGGCAAAGCTGAGTTTCGGATGCCGCGGGGCGAGCTCGAAGAAGTCAAAGCTCGGGTCGATGGCGAAAGCGATGGACTCGAGTTTGGTGTCTGGTGCATAAGCACCACCAGACACCACCAGACCATAGCCAAAATGGCAGAATCCCGTCGATGTACTCGGAGAGACTCTAGGGCAGCCCGAAAAGCGGTCACGCGTGCACGCTGGTGCGCGTTGGACATGGCCGACAGCAGTCTGTAGAATTCTGTGAAATATAAGATAGGGTTCGCAAGCGAAAACCCAAATTTTCGTAAAATTGACAATTTCCAGCGATGGAAAAGTCAAATTAGGGCGAATTTTGACGGGGAACACGCTGGTGACGTCAAAAACACCGTGCGGTAAGCCAATTCCCGTGCAGAAGGGGTGCTGCTGTTCAGAGAGGCACAACCGCGAATAGAATGTAGTTGGTCTCGTAGCTGAAGATGCTAATGAAGTCGACAGTGGCGTGATACGGCACGCACAGATGATTCCCGTAGCCGTAATCTTACGGTAACAGCGGGGCGTTGCTGGAGATGCAAACAGGGGGTCGCGGGAGATGCGGTCGCTGGAGACGCGGCGTCGCTGGAGATGCGACGGGGTGATCAAAGTCACCTACCAAATGCCAAAAACGTAACCCGAGTGGAAGAGGCCCATAACCTCATGGGAGAGGAGATATGTATAATGGGTATATATATCACTGCAAAGACGGAAACTGGACTACGTTCGGGCTTTCGGATAGAGAACTAAGATGAAGATAATAAAATACCGAGGTGGTTTATTGTCGGGCGATCACGCGGGGTGGCAGATTGCAAGTGACACTCAGGGCAAGGGGTGACACTACGGGGACACGCTGACGGTCATACGTGACACAAAGTCATGTTCCGCGTGATATATAAGGGTTATATAAGGGTTACATTATATGACCCTGAAACAACCCTTATATCGATGAAATATTCATGATATAAACCGTATATCTACCAAAAAATGGATCTTGGAGGTCTTGACCCTTAAGGCTTGAATGAGTGATCCATATTTTGAGTTGAACTCATAAGGCTTAAGATCCAGAGTCGGTTGACTCATTGTTCCCAAGATGGCAGGCAAGGATTGAATGGCGTTTTTGGAGAGCCTCTGGATCGTTCGATATGTTGCGGTTCGCAAAAAAGAAGCAGCTTGGAGCTCTTAAGACTTGGAATGTAGATCCATGTTTCCCGAGCTGAGCTCGAAGGGCCTGGTGCATGTGCAGATGCGGTTGGCTCGAATGAAGAAAATATCAAACATGGCTTTTAAGCCAAATATATCGTGACATGATGAATTTGTAATCTGGAGGTATATATAAGACATTATGAATTGGTTTACACATGCATAAACGGTCGCCATCGATGTATGTTTTCATTCTTTGCCTATCCTTTTCTCTGTAACATGAGTTGCGTGCGACATATGTCGCATGGAATGCATCGTAAGCAGGTGTCGATGTTGATGCCGAGGCGAATGAGAAGCAGTAGGGCAAAAATGTCATTTATCAGGGGGTAGACATAACCCCCTAGGCGTTCGTACATGCCGCCGGGGCGAGCCCCCAGACGTTATCGCGTGTTGCCGGGGGCGGCGGGGCGTAGCCCCAGACGTTGGCGCATGCCGCGCGCGCGGGGGGGTCCCATGTTCGCCTTGCCCTTCCTAATCGATTATTATTGTTCTTGTCCGCCCTAATCGAGTAATCGAACCATTACATTGCAAAATCACAAATCGATTCCGACCCGTGTTTCGAGCTCGCGTTTGAATACCAGTTTTGCAGTACGGGGACTTCGTCTTTAAGGTGTTAAGAGTATGAAAGTACTAGGCGCTGTCGATCACAAATATGCGATCTCCACTAGGCGTCGATCTTTTTGGACAGCACGATTACTTACCATGCGATGTTAACATGGATATCGCCATTACATCATATGACCGCAGGATCATGTGCGCGACAGTAAATTAAGATCTCCACTAGGCGCATCTGACGGTGGATGGGATTATTTATCTTGCCGACGTGGCGCACTCGAGAGATCCGAACATGAACATCGAGTCTGCCATTCCATTAATGATTTGACATTTCTCAATCCTCGCGTCTGCTATGCAATGTAAAAGCGAATCTATCTGATTTCCGAACATCGCGTCGGCCATGCGATGTTTAAATAATTTTCGCCATTACACTATCTGGCCGTAGGATCATGTGCGCGACAGTGCTTTGCTTTTTGCTTCCCAGCATGCCATGCCATAACGCGTGGGTGGCGTCGCGATAAATGTACGCGACTGCAGTGGCACTGTCATCGTTGGCGTCTGGCGATCGTGAGATCGGAAATTCGACTGCGTCGCCCGTTGGGATTCGAGCTTTGCTGCTGCTGCTGCTGCTGCTGCTGCTGCTGCTGCTGATTGACTAAGGTAAGGTAAGGTAAGGTAAGGTAAGGTAATTTGGTTTGGGTGAAGATTATAAAGGTCAGAGGTATATATGTTATCAAATGTTCATTCCGAAAACGGGGATTAAGCCCACACAAACTGTTGTTTGCATCAAAGTTTGTTTTCGCACAAATTTAAGTTACATCAAACTAAATCCATTAACACCATAAATATTTTAGTCACAAAACATTTTTGAAAAACAATCCCCTTAATGTAATGTCAGGTTATTTTAGTTATATATATCAACCAGTTTATCGAAAAATATTAATCGAAAGGTTATAAGTTGGCGGCGGGTTTATTATGGGTTACAAACGCGAGTTATTTTAAAATTATCCGGGTTTTATGATACCGAGGACAGTCTTCTAAGACTCAAATATAACTTTTTATAGACTCACATTTTTACGTTACGTACATCAAATTATATTTTCGAAAACAATTTAGTTTTGACTTCAGCAACTTGGGATTCTTAACATTTAAAAGCGACAGCAAAACATTTGGTGAACAACTGTCTTGCTTGCAAACACTTTGCTTGCTGCGACGTTTAACTAAGTAGGATGAGAGCCTCCTCGAGACTGAGAGAGTAGTAACTCGCTTCGGCCTCCCTCTTCGTGTGATGGACTTCTCGTGGAGACGGCAAGAATTTCTTGCTGCGACTCGTTATGCAAAACTACGAAAATATATCAAAGATACCGCTTGTTGTATTAGATATGACATACAAGGGGCTGAGTTTGCACAACCAGACATTATTCTGCGAATCTCATACGAACGTTTCTTTCAACTTGTGGCATGGCCTCGATTTCTGTGCCACATGTGCAGAGTTTGCTTCGGCATTAATTGCGGATATACGTACAACCGGGTGTATTGTACTGATAATGGCAAACGTCATTCATTATGCGGACATGGAGTACATATAGCATTTACTGCACTTGAAAACAGGCAAGGAACTAAGTTTGCATGACACATTGGCATGCATGTTCTGAATGAATTGAATGGATTTTTGCACGTGTGTTGCGCACGTCTATTGTGACAAGTATGATATTATGCGTATAGCCGCAACATGTCTATTTGCTTTATGCGCAATGATATCCCATGCATCCTGCTAATGATTGTCTGCATGCGGATATTCATCGATACATCCCATGCACGACGCACGGTATAGCATGGACTCCTCCTGAAACACTCCTACCTCCTCCCACCTTTGGGGACACTGCTACTGTCCTTGTGCTTCGTGCCAAACTCCCCGTTGCCTGATGGTTGTCCTTAAATCCTGCATTGGCGAAGCACTCGTAGGGATACCATTTGTCGAGGAGCATATATGTGACTGTGTACCGCCTGAGGGTACATGCTATACAGAAAATGCAACAGCACGTGGAGAGCAAGCATGGTGCTGTGGCCGAATCCTGGTGATACCTATACTCTGCGTCGGTGTCATACAATTGCTCAGGGTCATCCGACGTCGATCGAACACGGCGGGTCTCATCGGTACATCGGTATGCCAGCCCGAGTTCTTTGCAGGCTTGTTGGACCTTCCAGGCATGTGCGGGATCTACCGCTTCAAGCTGCAGAGCGAGTGTTCCGGCTTCATCTGCAGCCCAAACAAGACCGTGCCCGGCACAGATATGCGCATGCCCAACAATATTTCGCACCCTCTGCTCGTGCACCAACAGCTCGAGCCCCACAAGGGTCGGCGCCGACGCAGTGCTCATGAAACCATCACGTGACACGCTAGCCCACGAGTTCCACCCCCACTCGCGCCCACGAAGCACCGCCAAGGCCGACACGGGCTGTGGTGTGCGCCACTCGTTGAGCCAAGCACGCACGTCTCCATGAGTCAGCCCTCCACCGTGGACTGCCTTGGAGATGAGCACAGAGGCGTTGCCGGAGGTGAGCGCGGGGGCGCCGTTAATGCGTCCACGAACGTCAAGGTGGATCGAGAAATTGAAGGTGCCACTGGCGGGGTCGGGCGCGAAGAGTTCACATAGGGCGTCATTCACAGAGAGAGGAGCCGGTAGCTCCGGATGTCGTGCCGCGATGGCCTGCTTGGCCGCGGCCGCCTGCGCCTTGGTAATGCGGAGGGAGAACACGCGCTGGGGGACGAGACAGCAGGGAAGGAAGCCGCAGCCCATTCTGGCGCAGCAGATTCCGACTTGCACGCTGCGCAGCCAGTGCTGCCAGCAGTTTAGGCTGGTGCGCCAAAGCCTTATTGTTGGCAGGCGTGAGCGGTGTACGACGTTGTCGAGATGGGGCAGCGGAGGGAGAGCAGCCAGTTGCGCCCGTGATTCACAGCTATATGCGCGACAGATGAGGTCGAAAAAGTTATAATAAGCGTGACCATCGGCGAGGATGTGCGAGATGCTTAGCCCAAGCACACTGAGTTCTCGGCCTTTAGACACACGCAGGGTGCACAACGGCTGGTTCTTATCCAGCGTCAAAGATCCGGATCCAACTGACTCGATGAGCGCCTTGAGTGACACTTCGTCAGTGGATGAGAGCCGAGCCCAAAGTGCTTCCATGCCCTCGCCGTGCGCACCCAGGAGACGACCTTCGAGGTCAGACTGGAGCACCCGCACCGAGAAGGATGCGCCGCAGGCCCCAACCGGAAAGCGCACCTCCCATACCGAGGCGTAACCTGACCCGGCGAACTGCACGACCGGGGCCACACAGTCCAGCGCCGCCCTGAGAGCAGTCCTCGTCGAGATCCTCCCTCCAAATATTGGTGCGGCATTCAGCGCGGTGGAGAGCGCCTGTCGCATCCGATCCATATCGATTTCCCCACGAAATAGAGTTATAGTGTTAGTGCTGGGAATATGACTCTGCGCTTGGTCTTTGATTGATAGCGTGATGGGAGCTAGCCCTTGAATTGCAGGGGGCGCCACCAGGCAGTCTTCTAAAAGCGCTGGTTCACCGCAGGCCATCTCTATTTCTATGCAGCGGCGACACTTCAAGACCAGCCGACTTGATTTCCCTCTAAGACCCAGCAAATTCGGGAGATGAAGAACTCAGCGTTCATCTCACGCTTCAAGGAACCTTTGTTTTAAATGAAAAATAGCACTCTTACAGGGACAGTTTTAAGTTGATCTGATTGTAGTGTGCACTTTACGTTGGAGAACCTTAGACAGACCAACCTCAAAACGGGCTCTGAATTTTAGAGTGGTGAAAAGAAGGGTAACCGGAAAAGTACCTATGGCGTTCATTTCACTCCGTAGAACCGTTCTCACTTGCTACCACTTCACCTATGAGAAATGTATGCTGTCTCGTGCCAGTTCAAGACGCATCCATTTGAGACTTCACACCAAATAGTCGCATAGTTCACCGAGGTTGCCTAAAGACTTACGCTAATAATTATTAGAGAGAGTCTAATTGTAATAGTGGGCATTTCACGTAGATCTTCCTAGGGCATCGTAGTAACGAACAAAAGATGCCTCGCGTCGGCAGAGATGACTAGCGTCACACGACAGCGCAGCGACAGCGACATCGACAGGGGAAACTGATTGTGATAGTCATAGTGCTAGGGAATGTCAATGTGTTATCATTTTTTAAATTGAAAATTTATCGTGCCCATTGTTGGATATACCCCTAAGACCCGGGATATATTCACTGATAGTTTTCTCAGAATGTAATAAAGTTGATGCGTTAACCCGTTACATGGGCATAAACAGTTAGGGTTCTGGTTCGGGTGACAGTCACAAACACTACTACGGGAAGGGTCACATAATCAGTCGGTGTGACTATTCCAAGCACACCACCTAGTGTGGTGACCGGGCAGCCGAAGTTGTAACCCTTGAACAAACACCATCTAGAGCGGTGGAAACTGAGTTCTAGGGGAAGGCCTGTCCTTTCTGGCAGGGTTGTTCCCAGACAAGAGTTGAAAATCTGAAACCGGTCCGTCAACGGACCCCTCTGCACATACAACTACGGTCAAATTCGCTGTGCAGGAGCGGCATGATGTACTCTCTAGAGAAGGTAAAAGATGAAAGTGGAAGACTGAGCTGAGAGTTGGGTTTTGGGGGTTGGGTTGAGTGTTGAGTGATGGGACGGCGATGACGACCATGTTGTTGCGACGGCTTGATGACGATGCGTTGAGGCTGACGACGAGAAGATGGGGTTGTGGTCGCGGTGTTGTGATCTTGGGCGATGGCGGCTGAGTTGGGCACGCACGATGTCGGAGACATGTCTAAGTCGTGGACTGCCGATATGGCGTACTCCAATGGCAAACGGGTTGCAAACTGAGCGGCATTCATGGCGTCGTGTTGCGTGGGTGCGTGGTGGATTGTGACATTGATCTCTTGCGTGGGTATTCTGATGGTTGTGTGGGTACAATAATCTGATGGCTGCGGGGACGATCTGCTTACTGCGAGGATGACCTGATGGCTGTGTGGCAAATACGTGATGATGGCCGCGATCTGGATGTACGTGGCACGCGGTCGTTGAGATTTAAACGCGCGTACTCGCGGATGTTGTCGGTCTTTGGTGCGCGGCTGAGTGCGTGAGTGATGACGGTGTAGTTATCGACGTACGGATATGCGGTAGCTCGGATACAGATGTGCGCGCTTGCAGACGACGTCGGTCTGCACTATGCGGCTGAGTGTGTGGGCAACGATTGCGTAGTTCTCGATGTACAATTGTGCGAGAAAGACAGATCCGCTGTCCGGCTAAGCTCGCTGAACATCAAACTGATAATCACATAAACAATGTCTGGCCGAGGCTTTATGCTCTCGGAAACCCAGACAGTGAAACAAGACTGTACTACTGTACTGCGGTACTACTGTACTGTACTACTGTACAATACAGTGCTAGGATGTCACGGACACGATACGGAAGCAGGGTCAGGCTAGGGGCTAGTCAGAGCCCATAATAACTAAGCCTAAACCCGAAGTCCAGCACACCACCCGTGGGTGTGACTACCTAGCAAAGCAGGTACAGGATATACAGCCACGAGATAATAAACAAACACCTAACATTCACTTCGGTGGAAACCGATCACTTCTAGCTGGGTGCCGGGGTCTTGACCCGGTCATCCCACTACTGGGCTAAAGCTAATCAAGCTGCCAGGACAATCGAAGTAAACTCAGCCACTTTGAGGCTGGTCAGCAGGGCTGAGTTCAGCGGTCGGGATGCAAGCACGGAAGAATCCCGAAGTGAATTGTAAGCTGTCTGTTGCAAATTGAGCACCACCAGGCCCAAGTGGGCAAGGTGGATCCACAGCAGAAAGTAAAGCAACTGAAGAACCGAGACGAGCAGAACCCCACGGCGGTTTGAGCATTGAAGAAAGAGACAAAAGAACTCCATCATCTGGCGGCCAATCACGGATGCCCGCAGCACCAAGTGGTGGATCCGAAGCAAAGAGATCCCCAGTAGACCGACGGACGGTGGCTCCGGGCTCAACCAGGCCCCTGTCACCACCGCCCACGGTAACCAGGGATGCCGTAGCACTGGCCAGCAAGGAGCAACAAAGCACGGAAGCCATCAACGCACACCTGAGAAAGCTCGGCGGAGTCCGGGGACGGTACATCGGAGTCAGACTGCCACCGGCCGCTGGCAATGCTCCCCCGTCAGAGTCATGCTCAAGAGTGCCGAAGGAGCCAAAAGCCACTCGCTGCCCGCCGTCAGAGTCATTGTCAGAGCCCTGGTCATTGTCAGAGACTTCAGAGCCAATGTCAGAAGCCTCAATCCTCATGCCAGCAAACAGCGGAGCCGGTGCAGAGTCGCCAAGCTGGAGTGACGGGATAGAGCCAGGCAAGCCGAGAGAGCCAGGGACAACCACTGGCGGGCCATGAGCCGAAGGCACACCACCAGCCACGAGTGCAGAGGGATGCCGAACCGCAGGCGATGGCGGAATCGAGCCCCGTGCATCCGAGTGGAATGTGGCCAGACCAAACTGAGCCACGCCGTCATCGTCAGCCGCCGCATCCTGAGCGGAGGCCGCCGCATCCTGAAAGTGCCGCAGAGATGTGGGCTCAGCCGGCACAAAAGAATGTGCCGACAGCTCGACCACCTCTGGGCGACCCTCCATCGTGCAGAGCGACTCGAAGGCATGCTCATCCCCAGCGTCATAGAAACGCTGGAAACGAACAGCCAAGCAGTCAGTCTCATAGTCCTCAACCGCACCACAGTAGTGGGCAGACTGAGGACCGCCGTTGGGGCATTCAGCATGCCAGTGCTTCAAACCACTTTGTGCACACTCCGCATTTCTGCAGTGAGGCACGAAGGCACCGCTCTGCTTGTCAAACGAGACAGGAGGAGCGGTGCCAAGCGGCTTAACACCAGCACGATGATGCTTAGCAGCAGAGCGGGTAAGGTGCTTGCCCGCAGGCGGCGCCCCTTCCCGCTTCTGCCGCTTCAGGTCACGAATGTCCTGCTGCATGCGCTCCAGCTGCTTCTGCAGACTGGACAACGCCGCAGCCAGGTCAGACGCGCCATCGCCGAATGACAAAGCAGAAACAGGGGTGCCAGAGACTTTCAGGCCGTGGCGGAACTGCTCCCGCACACGAGCCTGGATAGTCAGAAGAGACACTCCCTGCCGCTGGTCAGCCCGAGCCAGAGAATTAGCCAATTCACGATACAGTGCCGAGTTGCCGAGAGCCTTGAGAAACTGCCGCTTCACCGCGTCCTCTGGCAAGTTGTGGGAACGCCGAACGTCCCGCAACAGGCCATTGAACTCACGGATTTCACGGTCAGGATCTCCGCTGCCGGGGATGCGAACCGCCAGCAGCGACTCAAAAGAGTCAAAGGGCTCTGAGCGTTTTTGGAGCATGCGTACCACCTCAAGGGCAGCACGCTTGCCATCTCCAGGAACGTCAGACCCAGAGGCCTCAAGCCAGTCACGAGCAGGCGAGCCAGGGCGAGACAGAAACGTCAGAGCCGAAAGCAGCAACTCGTTGCCCTCATGCCTAGCCGCAACAGTCATGTCAGTCAGGTCAAAGAGGGGAGCAAGCGCCTGCGACTGCAGAAGAAACTGTGCCCGAAGCTCATGCATGATCTGTGAAAAAATGTCGACCGCGTCGGACTCCGTACCAGCGAAGCGGTCTGATTTGTCTCCGAGAATTTTCGTGGCAACGATTTTTGCAACCTTTCTGTCAAAATTGTCGCGAGCAAGCTGTTGACATTTGTCGAGAACCTCCCTCGCAGCTGCGGTGGACGGAACTGGCAGCTGCGGGGTGTGTGGTGTCGCAGTGTGCTGCGCACCCACATCATCAAAAATCGTCTCTAATCTACGGACGCGTGACCGCGTCATTCTATTTGCTGTGGTAACCATGATAGAGAGACAGGGGAAAGAGTCGAGCTAATCAAGGGTGGTGGTATAAAATCGTCACGGCGGCCAGATAATCCGTAGAAGTCTCAGCACAGTAGATCGAAATCCACAGGTCGTAAGCGGAAAATGAGAGCGGCCAAAATGTACAACGCGTGGAGCGACCTCGCCAGGGCCAGTGGCGCACGATGCAAATAAACCCTCGCTGCGACGATACTGCCGTAAAAAAAACAATCCGTCAACTGCCGATCTCCTGCGCAGCGAAGGCGAGCACAACGTGTGCCGCCATCACCGCCATGCTAAAAGGCCATACCGCGAGAACAATACACCACCGCCCAAGTGGGCGCTCAACCCCTCCTACGTCCTACTTAGCCGAACATGGCAACAGCAAGGCGCTGCGCCATCATCAGAATCACCGGAAAGCCGGTGCGGGCCATAACCTGCGAGAAAGACAGATCCGCTGTCCGGCTAAGCTCGCTGAACATCAAACTGATAATCACATAACTAGTGTCTGGCCGAGGCTTTATGCTCTCGGAAACCCAGACAATGAAACAATGACTGTACTACTGTACTGTACTACTGTACTGTACTACTGTACAGTACAGTGCTAGGATGTCACGGACACGATACGGAAGCAGGGTCAGGCTAGGGGCTAGTCAGAGCCCATAATAACTAAGCCTAAACCCGAAGTCCAGCAAATTGTGCGGTTGCTGAGATATAGCCGTGCGCACTTGCAGACAACTTCGGTCTGCGGTGCGTGGCGAAGTGCGTGAGTGATGATGGCGTAGCTCTCGATGGGCATGTGTGCGCGGGCTGCAAGCCAGCTGTGTGTGTGCGTGACGATGTCGAAGTTCACAGAGCGTTGCTAACGATGCTCACATAGTCCAGTTGCGTGCGTGACGATGTCAAAGTTCTTGATGTACGTTATGCGGTTGTAGAGATACAGATGTGCGCGCTCGCAGACGACGTCGGTCTGCGGTGCGCGGCTGAGTGCGCGGCTGAGTGCGTGGGTGATGAGGGCGTAGTTCTCGATGTAGGTGACATGCGGCTGCTGAGATTCAGACGTGCGCGCTAGCCCACGAGTCGGAAGATAGTGCGCAGGCAGATGAAAACTGCAGCTTTCCAGGCCCTTACCACAGCGCAGAAGCAGGCACTCAGGGATTCCCAGCCAGACTATAGATCTATATATGGGATCTCATTCCCTCTTTTCTGGCAGGAGAGGACCATGCCACTTCACCTGCCCATGAGTGGTGGTGCGCTGCGTATGAGAAGCATGGCATTATGGCTTCCAATGCATTTCGTATCCTGAAGGACACCTCTGTCAGGGATTCCTTCCAGGGCTCTGTGCGTTGTGCACTACCCCCCTTTCATGAGATGAAGGCAGGGGAGACGTGGTCAGTCTGTAAAGCTTTTGAGGAGGGTGACGCTGACGTGGAGGACTCTGAATAGTGGCAACCCGTGGGGACTTCAACCAAGGGCCTCACGGGCATCGATGGCACTGAAGATACTCATTATTTCTGGGCTCTGCGCGGGCGTTCGTCGCTAAACTTGAGGCTAAGTTTCTGATGAAGGGTACCAAAGAGAAGGAGGACCTCCTGGTGGCTAAGCCACAGGCCCCTGAACAAGCTGGCCTTGCTTATGTTAAAAGCTGTAGGCGCAGGGAAGCCTCGTTGAACGCCGGCAGGATGGTGGAGGACATCACCACCAGGCAGAACATCGAGGAGTGCATCAAGCTGTTTCGTATCAAGGAGTACAAGGAGCGCGTTTCCGAGCAGTTACGAGTCAGCTACCCCGCCCCTAACAAGGTGACGTGGGAGGACCTGGAGGTCATCGCGGAGGTGCAGGACAAGCTGAATAATGATGCAGAAGCGTGGGCGTTGACCCTTCAGCAGGACCTTACACGCAGGTCAAGTTGCGTCTACTCGTGTTATGAGGCCAGGCAGCTGGGGATCGACCTCCCTGAGATGTTGGCCGCCATTCGGCGCTCTGGCGCTGCCAAGAAGTCTGGGGACAAGCGCAAGGACTTCAAGAAGAAAGAGCCATCCACGCCTGCTGGTGAAGACGCGAACAAGAGGCCACCTCGGGAGGCCAATAACGCTGAGAGGGCCAAGTCCTCTTATAATAAGGTCCCGCCTCCTGACGCCAAGAAGGACAAGCAGTGCAAGTACAGTAATCACCCACCCGTAAGAAAACAGAGAAATCCAGGTCAGTCAGCTTTTCTCATCGAGTTGGGTACCCCCCACCCCCCCCCCCCCCTGCCAGCGTCAGCGTCATAAGAGAACGCTATGGATAGTGGACCGCGATCTCGCGAGCCAGCCAGCGAATTCCATAACCATCCACGTGGACACCTTCCCTAGCCAGCCCGTTCTCTTAAGGTGTTCATTTTCCGAGAAAATGGACCCTGAGAGCCGTGCGCAGCTTAAAGAATTAAAGCAAGATTTTGATGACGATATTATATCTGAAACAGACTATCAGGAACTTAAAAAAGGCATCATTCTAGGTGCAGTGAAGTCTAACGTCCGCAATAGGAATGTAGCCCTCCCAGATCCCGCACCTCGGCCGTCCGAGCCTCCACAATCGTGTGCCACAGTCGTAACACCAGCGATTCAGGAGGTTCTAGATCTTTGTGATATTTCCGAGAATAACACTCTCGACAAAACATACCGAAACCCAACAGCTCCTACGCAACCTACCGCTATCGCAGCTCCTACGCAACCTATCGCAGCTCACACTGCAATCGCCGCAGCTTCAGCAACGCAGAAGCGAAAAGCTTCTCGCCTTTTTGATTTCGGAACATACTCATGAAAAACCATCAAATATACCATATTTGCCAGTTTTCCCAGCAAAATGTTTCTTATTTAAAGAAATGCCTCTCCAGCTAGGCAGCCAGCGGCCATTTTCCTTATTTCAGGCCATCTCATAAGTCGGAGAATCCAGCCAGCTTTTCTCATCGAGTTGGGTCCCCCGAAACGTCACTGGCTATTTCCTTAACGTCGAGTTTCCTTAAATGCGAGTGATTACTGTACTGTTTCACCCAGATGTGGCACTCGGCAGATCGTTGCTTCATTGGGAGCAGGGATGCGCAGGTGCCTCCGGACTTTCACAAGAAGCGCCTGAACTCGAGATATGAGAACGAGGTTAACAATGCCAACATGCGCGAGTACAACCTCAAGCACATGTTCCCCAAGCACAAGATGGGTATCACCACGGAGGAGTGGCTCAAGTTGCCGGAGGCTAAGCAGCAGAGGGCAGCTGCCAGCGCGGAGGTGCAGGACAGGCTGGCTGCTGAGTTGTCGCCCATGCAGACAGCAGGGCAAGCTGGTGGGGGTAAAGGTGCAGAGGCTTGGGCGCTTTCAGATGGCGAACGGAAGAGGACGAAGCAGAGTACGATTCCAACTTCA
This sequence comes from Cymbomonas tetramitiformis, assembly GCA_001247695.2. NCBI lineage: Eukaryota > Viridiplantae > Chlorophyta > Pyramimonadophyceae > Pyramimonadales > Pyramimonadaceae > Cymbomonas > Cymbomonas tetramitiformis. The sequence goes on from LGRX02007071.1 coordinate 17,170, forward strand.
ACGAGCGGGAGGAATCTGCTGCAGAGGAGCACGTTGGCTCTGCTGGTGAGGAGGAGGTCACTGGTGATCACTCAGAGGCGAGTTCCATGCGGGAGCTGCAAGCAAGGGCTGCAATCGCGCTGGGCAACACGCAGAAGATGCAGGGCTTCCCGGTCAAGACGCCCGAGGAGTTCGACAAGGACGCCCAAGTGCCCAGAACTGTCCCTGCAGATTTGCTGAGCAGGAAGATGCACCTGATGCCATCACATCTACGGAGCTCCAAGCAGACGTACATGCAGATCGCAGCAACAATGGTGGCCAAGGATATGATACACTTGCCGAAGGACATCGACGCTCTCTTGGCCCTCGAGGAGATTGAGGGCAGGGGCTCTTCGGAGCCAGTTGTCAGAAACCAAGCTGAGGTCAACGAGCATCAATTCCACGACCCACCCAGCACCGTCTCATCGGAGACAGGGGATGTGACAACGAGGTGTGAGGGACAGGCAGACGACCAGGAGTTGCCACTGGACGAGATGCCAGATGGGGTAGTCGACCTCGTGGCAGCCAAGTGTGCAGCTGCTGCTTGCGTAACACTACTGCAAGTACTTTCTTAAGTTTTCTTAAGTTTTTCTTAAGTTTTCTTAAGTTTTTCTTAAGTTTTCTTAAGTTTTCGATATAAACCCACACTATGCATATTTAAATCGGGGTAATTAGCTATTGGCCGACAGTATACTTAAGAATTATACTTAAGAGAACTTAAGAAAATGTAAGTACGTGGAAGCTTCTTGGTAGGAGGATATTGTCCACATGGCTCAAGGATAACTTAAGAAAACTTAAGAATCTTATCCAAATGTACGCACGTGATTGGCTGGAATGTAGGAGATATGCACACGTGTAAGAAAGCTATATGCTGGATATTTAAAGAAAAATGACACCCAATGACACTTAAGAAAATGACCGATGACACACACCCCACCCTATGACACTTAAGAAAATGACCGATGACACACACCCCACCCTATCACACTTAAGACAAATGACCGATGACACCCACCCCACCCTATGACACTTAAGCAAAATGACCGATGACACACACCCACCCTATGACACTTAAGACAAATGACCGATGACACCCACCCCACCCTATGACACTTAAGCAAAATGACCGATGTCACACACCCCACCCTATCACACTTAAGCAAAATGACCGATGACACCCACCCCACCCTATGACACTTAAGCAAAATGACCGATGACACACACCCACCCTATGACACTTAAGCAAAATGACCGATGTCACACAGCCCACCCAATGACACTTAAGAAAAATGACCGATGACACCCACCCCACCCTATCACACTTAAGACAAATGACCGATGACACACACCCCACCCTATCACACTTAAGCAAAATGACCGATGACACACACCCCACCCTATCACACTTAAGAAAAATGACAGATGTCACATCCCCTACCATATGACCAAGTGTAAACATACATACATACGTCGTAATGCGATTGGCGCAAACTAACAATGAACAGCGTATCCAAACTAATGTGCATGCAGCCTGCCACACGCACGATCACCTAACAAGCAACGGATAAGATTAGCAAGCTAAGCAACCATACAGTCTTCGAAAGCTGCTACATGTCCTGCATCCATCTCCTGCAAACAAGTCAAGCAAACAATTAGTAAGCGCACAATCATGTGACCCTCAAGCACCCCTAAAATGACTGCCCACGACAAAGCTGTCATGGGCAGTGACTGTGGGCCGTGTTGGGGGGCATAAGGTGAGGCGTGTGACCTCCAAGCACCCCTCAAATCACTGCCCATGACATAGTTGTCACAGGCAGTGATTGTGGACCGTGTCGGGGGGCATAAGGTGAGGCGTGTGACCCCCAAGCACCCCTCAGATCACTGCCCATGACAAACCGGACTAAGCTGTTACGGGCGGTGATTGTGGGCCGTGTGGGGGGGCATGAGGTGAGGCGTGTGACCCCCAAGCACCCCTCATATCACTGCCCATGACATAGCTATCACTGGCGGTAATTGTGGGCCGTGTGGGGGAGCATAAGGTGAGGCATGCGACCCCCAAGCACTCCTCAAATCACTGCCCATGACACAACCGTCGCAGGCAGTGACTGTGGGCTGTGTCGGGGGGCATACGGTGAGACGTGTGACCCCCATGCACCCCTCAAATCACTGCCCACGACACACCTGTCACGGGCAGTGACTATGGGCCGCGTTGGGGGGCATACGGTGAGGCGTATGGCCCACAAGCACCCCTCAGATCACTGCCCATGACGTAACTGTCACGGGCAGTGACTGTGGGCCGTGTCGGGGGGCATAAGGTGAGGCGGGTGACCCCCAAGCACCCATCAGATCACTGCCCATAACATAGTTATCACAGACGGTGATTGTGGGCCGTGTGGGGGAGCATAAGGTGAGGCGTGTGACCCCCAAGCACCCCTCAAATCACTGCCCATGACACATTTGTCATTGGCTGTGACTGTGGGCCGTGTTGGGGGGCATACGGTGAGACGTGTGACCCCCAAGCACCCCTCAGATCACTGCCCACGACACATGTGTCACGGGCAGTGATTGTGGGCCGTGTGGGGGGGGGCATAAGGTGAGGCATGTGACTCCCAAGCACCCCTCAGATCACTGCCCATGACACAGGTGTCACAGGCAGTGATTGTGGGCCGTGTGTGGGGGGTATAAGGTGAGGCGTGTGACCCCAAGCACCCCTCGATCATCGCCCATAACATGGTTATCACGTGCGGTGATTGTGGGCCGAATTGGGGGAGCATAAGGTGAGGCGTGTAACCCCCAAGCACCCGCCTCAAATCACTGCCCATGATGACACACTTGTCACAGGCATTGAATGTGGACCGTGTTGGGGGGCATACGGTGAGGCGGGTGACCCCCAAGCACCCCTCAAATCACTGCCCATGACAAAGCTGTCACGGTCAGTGATTGTGGGCCGTGTGGGGGGCATACGGTGAGGCGTATGACCCCCAAGCACCCCTCAGATCACTGCCCATGACACAGGTGTCACATGCAGTGATTGTGGGCCGTGTGGGGGAGCATAAGGTGAGGCATGCGACCCCCAAGCACTCCTCAAATCACTGCCCATGGCACAACCGTCCCGGGCAGTGACTGTGGGCCGTGTCGGGGGGCAGGGAACATTGCTTACCCTGACGGGCCGGCCCGGGGCCGCTTGACGCCGCTCCGGGCCGCTCGCGGGCCGATGATATGCCCACTTGCGGGCCGTCCATAATTTCGCACCGGCCATGTTTCGGCCAAAGAAAACAAGTACTTTCGATACTATTTTAACAATTCGCCATACTTAAATCCAAAATTTCGCGCCTGCGGCGGGCGATTTTAGTGTTCGGCCGATTTGGCCGATGGCTGGCCTATGATATTATCGCATCCGGGCCGGTGGAGAAAAATAAAGCAATGTACTCTGTCGGGGGGCATACGGTGAGGCGTGTGACCCCCATGCACCCCTCAAATCACTGCCCACGACACACCTGTCACGGGCAGTGACTGCGGGCCGTGTTGGGGGGCATACGGTGAAGCGTATGGCCCCCAAGCACCCCTCAGATCACTGCCCATGACATAACTGTCACGGGCAGTGACTGCGGGCCGTGTCGGGGGGCATAAGGTGAGGCGGGTTACCCCCAAGCACCCCTCAGATCACTGCCCATAACATAGCTATCACTGGCGGTGATTGTGGGCCGTGTGGGGGAGCATAAGGTGAGGCATGCGACCCCCAAGCACTCCTCAAATCACTGCCCATGAAACAACCGTCCCGGGCAGTGACTGTGGGCCGTGTCGGGGGGCATACGGTGAGACGTGTGACCCCCAAGCACCCCTCAGATCACTGCCCACGACACACCTGTCACGGGCAGTGACTGCGGGCCGTGTTGGGGGGCATACGGTGAGGCGTATGGCCCCCAAGCACCCCTCAGATCACTGCCCATGACATAACTGTCACGGGCAGTGACTGTGGGCCGTGTCGGGGGGCATAAGGTGAGGCGGGTGACCCCCAAGCACCCCTCAGATCACTGCCCATAACATAGTTATCACAGGCGGTGATTGTGGGCCGTGTGGGGGAGCATTAGGTGAGGCGTGTGACCCCCAAGCACTCCTCAAATCACTGCCCATGACACAATTGTCACCGGCAGTGACGGTGGGCCGTGTTGGGGGGCATACGGTGAGGCGTGTGACCCCCAAGCACCCCTCAGATCACTGCCCACGGCACGGCCGTCACGGTCAGTGATTGTGGGTCGTGTCGGGGGGCATAAGGTGAGACGTGTGACCTCCGAGCACCCCTCAGATCACTGCCCACGACACATGTGTCACGGGCAGTGATTGTGGGCCGTGTGGGAGGGGCATAAGGTGAGGCATGTGACCCCCAAGCACCCCTCAGATCACTGCCCATGACAAAGCCGTCACGACTAGTGATTGTGGGCCATGTGGGGGAGCATAAGGTGAGGCGGGTGACCCCCAAGCACCCCTCAAATCATTGCCCACGACAAACCGGACTAAGCCGTTACGGGCGGTGATTGTGGGCCGTGTGGGGGGGCGTGAGGTGAGGCGGGTAACCCCCAAGCAACCCTCAGATCAATGCCCACGACAAAGTCGTCACGGGCAGTGATTGTGGGCCGTGTTGGGGGGCATAGGGTGAGGCGAGTGGCCTCCAAGCACCCATCAAATCATTGCCCATGACAGAGCTGTCACGGGCGGTGATCGAGGGCTGTGATGGATACAAGATACCCGCCACAAGATACCATACTCACGTCCCCGCCCCCCTTCCACCATACATTAATCACTCACCTTTAAAAAAACCGTGCCCAACCCGCATGCGCCCACGTTCCGCCGCACCAACCCGCAACAACCACATACATCCTACCGGCCACACCCCCATATGGTCGCATGTCAGAGGAGCTGTCCTCACACCGCCCATACATATTCGGTGTGTCCTACCCACATGCGCCCACGTTCCGCCGCACCAACCCGAAACAACCACATACATCCTACAGGCCACACCCCCATATGGTCGCATGTCAGAGGAGTTGTCCTCACACCGCACCATACATATTCGGTGTGTCCTACCCACATGCGCCCACGTTCCGCCGCACCAACCCGAAACAACCACATACATCCTACCGGCCACACCCCCATATGGTCGCGTTTCAGAGGAGTTATCCTCACACCGCACCATATATATTCAGTGTGCCCAACCCACATGCGCCCACGGTCCGCCGCACCGACCCGAAACAACCACATACATCCTACATGCCACACCCCCATATGGTCGCGTGTCAGAGGAGCTGTCCTCACACCACACCATACATATTCAGTGTGCCCAACCCACATGCGCCCACGGTCCGCCGCACCGACCCGAAACAACCACA
>LGRX02007072.1:0-36364 GCA_001247695.2 Cymbomonas tetramitiformis
GTCTGAGAGGAATTTTTCCGCCTTGGGTCTCACGCCTACGGAGTCCATTATCATGACTCTACCCCCCGGGTCCTCAAGCAGGGTGGGTCTGACTCCAATATCGTGGCATTTAAAGGCGTCTTCGTGGTCTTCTTCGTCCTTGGCGCAATAACCTGTCGCCATTTGTTTTAAGGCGTTTTTGGCTTGCATGGAGGTCGGGGGGGGTCCTCTTCTTCCTGCGTGCCACAGCGATCGCGGGCCCCATTTGGATTGAGTGGGGTGGAAGCCCTCTTCCCAAGTGGTTAGTTCTTCCCCTTCGGTCGCCTGGGGTTCTGCCAACCTTTGGAACCCTAGAGCGTTGTGTGCCTCTTTGGACGGCATAAACTGGGGTTTGAGGGTGAGGTTTTTCGGGTTGTCCCAGAATCGCGTGTCGTTGGGCTTGTCAGCGAGCGCTTCGCATATATATGGGTACAGCATGAGCATGAAGGTTCGCATGCGCCCTTGAAACCTGGCGGGGACTTTTGTTTTTGCTTCTCTGAGGCTGCACGCACGGGTGCCCCCTTCGCCACATAAAACCCCTCCTCCACGAAAGGGAGCAGAGGCAGCAGCGTGGTCAGACTAAGCGGAATTTCCTCCTGGTCATTGACTGAATAGATCTTCACGCTCTCCTCACCCGTGTCCTGGTCAACGACCGTTCTGTGTCTGCCTTCGAGCGCACTCGGGAAGGGCTTCCGAACCGCGTTCGCAAGTTTGGAGATGACCCTGTGCTGGGTGTTAATCAGGTCCGCCAGTAGCGGTCCAGATCCTGTGAGCAAGACTTGGTGCTCACGTAGCACCGCAAGTTGCCGGGCTGTGCAGCACCTGTCGAGTTCCCCAGTTCTGACCGTACCGTCCACCTGTCCATGTCTGCGGTTGTAATGATACCTGACTAGCCCCCTCGTGGTGGCACTAAGTTGAGAGGTCTGCTTGACATGAAAGGCCTCACTTTCCCTGAACACCTCTCTCGGCCTTTCTCGAAGGTCTTCCCTGGTGGCGGTGGCCATCTGCAGGGCGCTCGCCACACTTTGTGCGTACGTGGCCAGCAGTGGTGTGTGCCCAAGCCCGTAGGAGGTTTTCGGGAGTGCCGTGTAGCAATTAGCGGTGCCTCTTGGCAATCCATTAAGGAGCTTGTATGCCCCACCGATAATCGCGTCTAGGTCCTCGATTTCCTTGGTAGAAAAAATCCCTAAGGGAAGGGCATATCTAAGCTGTCCTATAATTGCCGAGCGGAGGACTTCCTCCTGCTGTCCGCTCGTCAGAGGGGAGTGGAGGAGCGCCTGTATCCTTTCCCTTGCCTGCAGAAAGGAGGCTTGCTTTTGGACCGTCCAGTCCCCCGAGAGGGCCACTTGTATCCCAAGGTACTTGTATGGGTCATCCGGGTGGAGGTACGGGAATCCATGCTTGCCTACCCTGGGGGTGCGCATGGTGACATCCTCGTATGTCTCCTCAGGGATTGGAGACCCTTTTTCGTCCGTTCCCGTGATTCCGCATTTGGTCTTGTTGATTCGAAGTCCACTCCAGTTGGAGTAGAGCTCCAGCTTCCTGACTTGCACTGCCAGTTGCGTTGCCGACTCCGCGATCAGGGCGAGATCGTCCACGTATGCCGCCGAGGAAGGGCGAATTGGTTTGTCCGAATCCGTGAGGCGGTGCAGATACCCCTTGTTGCCCGCCTTGAGCCAGCGTAGTAGGGGTTCCAAATAGAGAATAAAGAGAAGGGGGCTCAGCGAGGCTCCCTGCACTAGTCCCCTTTTGACCATGAGGGGCTCCGAGCTGTGGTGCTCTATCTTTGAGGCCATCCTAAAAGGTGACTTGTGTGCCTCCCCCCCGTAGAGGTCCGCCACCACTCTGACCGCGTCCTCCGGGATCCCCAGGTACTTCATGGTGTGCTGGAGTCTGTCATGCTCCACCGACCCGTAGGCGTTCTCGAAGTCCACGTAGAGAACATGCAGTTGGCTGTGGGACAGTTTGCTGTCCTCGATAACATGCTGCAGTCGAAGGAGCTGGTTGATCGTGCTTCTGTGTTTCCTAGAACCCATCTGCTCTTGGCTGTGGATACTGTTCACCTCGCAGAACGTGGATAGAGCATCCGTGACCATTGCCGTATAAAGCTTGAGAATTGTGCGGAGAAGCCCTATGGGCCTGTAATTGGAAAACACAGAGGTGTCCCCTTTCTTATGTAGGTAGACGAAGGTGCCCAACTTCCATGTGCCTGGGGTTATCCCCGCTTTCCACATCGCCCTCATGAGCGAGAAGAGAAATTCGTGGAATTCCTCCGGCATAGCCTTGAGGATTTCATTTGGTACCGCATCCGGGCCGGCTGCCTTCCCATTGGGGAGCCGTTTGACAATTTGTCTGTAGAGTTCAATAGTGAGCCTGCTCCCAAGCTCCATCTTCCTCGGTCTTTGCCCCGGTTTCATGCTATCCGGGGCTTCCGCCGCCAGCCATGGCATCTCTTCGTCCAGTTGGTCCGTCCTGGGGTGTTCGAAGCAATATGGGTCCGAGTGGGCCATGTGCCCCGAAAAGGCCTCCGCGGTGGCCACCGCCCCGACCGCCATTTTGTTGTTTCTGTCCCATATCCCCAAGGTTCTTCCTTTCGGGAGTGCGTCGCGGTCTCTGAAGACGAACCTGTGGGCTGACTTTTTCATGCGATAGTAGTTACTACGGAATTGTTGGACAAATGTCTCCCAGGTTTCGGCTTTGTGGTCTTTGATAACGGACTTGGCTTCCTGCCTGAACCTGCGCATCTCAGACTCCGCCCACCAGTGGGGGTCTTCCGGCTCCGCACACGTGTCAGGTCTGCCCTTCGCCGTGTCCCGTGGCTCCGCCATGGCTTCCTCTAACAGTGCCGCGCTGGGGGTTTCCCCTGTTGCCTTTTCTATCGCAAGCATCTCCTGTAGGACCGCCGCTGCCTTCAGCGCTTTATCACGCTTCCTGAATTTAGCTTTTGGTAGTCTGACCCCTGTGTTGGGGTCCCTGGTGACCTTGGGCTTGCACCTGACGGTTTCGAGGGGGATCTCCACGGCCCGCATGGCTTGCTGAAGGACCCCATCAACTGCCTTCCCGGCCTCATCAATTCTTTCCCTGGCGTCCGGGCTTCCCCTTTCCGCCGCGTCGACCGCGTTTTCGATCACTGTCTTGAATTCATTTTCCCTGAGACTCGGTTGGAGCGCCGAGTCTATTGCCGCCTTCATTGAGCGTTGCAAGGCTTTGGAGATCGGGAATTGATATTTCGTGATCGGGTCGGGTTTCGCCTGCTCTTCCACTATCGGTGTGGTCGTGTGAAGCCTCCACAGCGGCACCGCCGCCACTGCCGCTTGGTGGTCGCTGCAGTGCCTGTGTGCCCTGGTGTCGATCGGGTGCCGTTCGTCAGCGATCCGCTGAAGCTCTTCTGACGCTAACCACCCATCGATTTTGTGGTCCCCAAACGTGGGTCCTTGCGGGCAGCTGATCTCTGCAAGGCCCGCCCGGTCGGACATCCCTCTCCATGCACGGTGTTCTATCCCGTCTTGCTCTCTGGGGATCTCCGCGACGTTGAAGTCTCCCCCCACCACCATGTGCTCCCCCTTCCTGGAAGCCACTGCGGCCTCTCGGGCTATGTAATCACGGATACACGTCCTGACCACCGCTTCTTCCGGGTGGGGAGGGTTGTAGACACCGAGCACGTGCACCTTCACGCCGCTTGGCAGCGTAATAACTACATGCTGTAAATACCCTTTCGCGTATCTGGGGACTTCACGGTTAGCGCGCACGTCCGTCCTGTCGTAGGGGCGTCTGAGGGCTAGGACCACCCCCCCTCTGTATGAAGTACCATCCGCCCCCCTCCGCTGGATTCCATGGCACGGCGCTGAGTGCCAGGCGCTGTAACCCAGACCTTGGAGTTTTTTTGGTCCCATGGGGCCCGCCGCCTTTGTTTCTGTGAGAACCAGCACGTCCGGCTGGTGTTCTTCGCAACTCCTGGCGAGGTCATAGTACGCGTGGTCGCTTCCTCTGATATTCCAGGTCATCAGGGACAGCCTACCTTCCTCCCCCACATCTGGTGGGGGTGTTTGATTCTCTTTATCGCTGTGGTGATTTGGTTCATTTTTAGATTCCCGTGCACTATTGCCCCAGCTGCCAAGTACGGTCTTTGCGCCTGCCCTATGCTGTCTCTTCTGCTGAGCTGGCGCCTGTCCACTTCCCGTCACTTGTTGTAGTGGCCCGAGCACTGCCCTTTTGCCGGGTACTCTACTGCTCCCGCTCCGGGTGCCGGCCTGGCCTTCCGCGTGTTCCTCCTGCTTGGTGGCGATTTGCATGACGATTCTGTGTTGTTTTGCCACCCTATTGTTTGTCGTTTTCCCAGTGCCCCCAGCGGCTCTGTGCGCCGCCCTTGGCCAGGTTGACTTCTCTGGGGATTTCGTCCAGTCACACCATGCTGCCGCCATCACCGCGACCCAGACCCCACACTGAAAGTCATCGTACTGAGTACGGAGTTTGGTGCACGTGATTTCGGTAGGGACCCCCTGCCTTGTCCTTCTCTCTGCCCACTTTCGGGTGGCGTCCAGCAGCTCAGCATGCCCCCTCGCTCCTTCCCGTGGGTTGGGTCCGTAGGAGTCAAAGAGGTGCACGTGGGTGCCCCCCCCTCCCCCGGCCTGTTGGTCAAAGAAGAGGGCCCTCCAGTGCTCTCCGTCACACAGCGGCTGGTACGCGAACCTCCCGTTCGCGAGTAGGCCATCGATCCCATCTCTGGCCAGAAGTTTGGAGAGGAATTTGTGCTGGTTCATCTCCTCCGGCGGAGCCGGGTCAATTGTGTGAAGGTACCGGCTGAGTTGCACATCCGATACACGTCCCTCCACCGTGTAGAGGCCCCCCTCCTCTTGGGGGTTCGCGCCCCGTGTCTGGTTCCTTGGGGGGGGCCGCTTTTCACCCCCCCCACCGCTAAGGGGGGGGGTGGAGGGTTGATCTGTAGCTTCCCCTCCTCTGCGAGACTTCCTGTTCTTGTCCCTATCTTCGAGCTCTTTCCTGACTTTCCGCAGCATGCCGACCGGAACAAAAACACAGTTGCTGTTCCTCCCCGCAAAATTCCTGCGGAGGGAGGTCCTCCCTGCAGCGCTATTGACATAGAAGAGGCTTCCCCCGTCCATCGCCTCTCTCCAATACCATTTCCCCCTCTTGTGCATCCAGGGTGTGTTCTTCCTTTGATTCCTCCAAACCCAGACTTCTGGGCCTTGGTGTGAGTACACAATCCCCCCTGAGGTAGAGTCGTTTAGTTGCGTTCGTGTTATTAAGATTCTAATCCCGCGGTGAGTAATAGCCAAGATTCCCATCGTTACGAGGCATGCTGAAATAGGTAGTGTGTGCTGCCGGTCCATTACGAGTTTAAAGTGTCCCGGGAGCATGAGACACGGTGACAAGAAGTGCAGCATTCTGCCAAATTTTTCGAACTCTTCTTCCCTTGGGTGGTCACCCTCTGTTATCAGATCGGGGGCTGTTAATACAAATAAGCAATAGGTTTCATTGTTCTGCAGGTATTTATCATATGTCCTATTGCCACTGCGTCTCCCTGGCCAGCGCGTGCCGGGAGGCGTCATCTTGTGCCCCCTCCAGGCTGTGCCTCCACTAGGTGTGCTCGCCTGCCTGCATTCTGCATCTCCGTCTACCCTCGTCCGGTGCCTGGTCTCGGCCCATCGTCTCGCATCAGATTCTGTGTGCCTGTGGAGGGGTTGCATTATACCGGTCAGATCACCATCCTGGCAAGATGGCCAAGCATTCAGAACTGGCAAGGGAGCACTGACCTGAGCCCTGAGCTCGTCGAGGCGCTTTAGTGCCGCCCTGCCGTCAGGGTTGTCAAACTCCTGTGGAATTGCGGGGCCTGTCTCAGGCCTCCCATACTGCCGAGGGTCCTTGCCCAGGGCCTCCGCCAGGGGCCTCGGCTGGGCAGTGGGCTGGGCGGTCGGCTGTTGCTGGAGCTGTGTGCCCCACTGTGGGTACAGCCCCTGCGCCGGGTGCGAATATTGGGCCTGTGGCGGCCCCAATGGCACCTGGTGCGGCAGCTGCAGCGGGGCTGCCGGAGGGGGCTGCAGCTGCTGGGGCTGTTGCTGTTGGCCCAGGTAGCTCTGCCCCCCTTGAGGCATCAGCTGGACCCCGTGCTGCAGCAGCCCCGTGACCTGCCCAGACAGCTGGGTGATCGCTGACATCTGCCTGTCCGAGGCTTGCACCTGCTGGCTTACCACCTCGGTGAGAGCCTTCACGGAGTCGGCTAGCGACGCTAGTTCGCCGCCCGCCCGAGGAGCCTGCGCTGCTGGCGGCTCCGGTGGTAGCTGCCTGCCGTACCCCTGGTCCTGCGCAAACAGCTGGGTCGGCTGTACCTGACCGTAGTATGAGCCTTTGGCTCCTTTGCCCTGCCCCTTTCCCGCGTATCTGGGCCTCTGTCTCGGGGGCTGCTGTGGGCTTCGTTGGGTCATCCACCTGGACCTCGGGCTGCAGGCGATGTGAAACTTTACGTTCCCGATGTGGAAGAACATACGGTTCGTGGTGCGATGCGAGACTGCCTCGTATGTGGCAGCCTCCACCGTTACCCAGTACCTGCAGGCCTCCCTGCTGTCCCTGTCCGGGAGCGGTTGGGCGAGAGTGATGAGTTCCCCCACCCCCCTTTCTGATGGGGGGGAGGGAACCGGTACAAGTACCAAAATGTATGCTTTATTATGGGCACTAGATGGGGTGTATGAGTCCCATGAAGGTTTTGAAAAATCATTTAGGACCCTTTTGAATTGTTATTGATGCTGAAATGTACTCTCGTGAACTTTAGGTATGTGTATGCGCGGTGTGCTTTTGGGGGGTGTAACGCCATAAAATTAATTAAATTTTCTGGTACTGTCACTAGTACCAAGCGCGCGGTGACTTAAAAGGGCACGCTATGTGGCCACGAGGTGGCATGCATGATGTCAAATTTCATTATTGGGATGTATCCTAAGTGGTCGTCATGCGTTGTGCCATTTGAACGTCTTTAACGCCAATATTGGGATTCGATAACACCCAAGGGTGTGATAAAATGGCCTCTCAGCATTTTTTGTAGTAATATCGGGAGCGGTTTCGTACTTAAGTTCCATGTGTAGAGTCCAAGTACGGCAACTTCTCATGCATGTAAAGGTCTTGAAAATCGATATATGGGTTTACTTTTGATGTCATAAACGCTGGTGAGGCGATCCGACGTTATAATATACTTATTTCGTAGCTTTAGTGCCACGACTAGGCTCCAAAATCGACGATAGCCCTCATACTTAAGGAATCTTGAGTTGGACCATTTGGTGGAGATGGGATGTTTAGCATGTCGCAGTTTCAGCGACGGGCAGTATGTCGACTGCCCCATGCTCACATCCATCATTGGCCATGTTATACAGCTCCAATTTGAGCCATCGCTGGGTTGAATAGAATCCCAAGTCTGTTCAAAAAGAAATCCGAAAGTAGCGCCATGATTTCGAAGACAAGTGAGACACCATTGTGTAACACAAAACTCCACCTTGTTGGCAATATGCATCCACCGGGAGGGCTACACGTAACCTATGGACCAATGGGGCATAATACAACTCAGTTTGGGTCGTTAAGGTAATGGTATATCATGGATATCACCATCAGGATGGAGGAGGACATCAAAAAAAATTCTAGCGTTTTGGTACTTGTGATAGTACCAGATTCGATTCTGGTACTATGACTAGTACCACTGGGCAGTAGCCATCCACCCCTCCTGCGGACAGGAACTGGCGAAACGAGTGACCAGATTCGGTGGCCAGTCGTGTAGCGTCGTAATCTGACTCCGTTGGGGATGGAGGCACCCACCCAGGAGCCCGAGGCAGAGGACGATCCCTCGGTGGGCTCGGAGGCGTAGGAGGTGGGCCTCCCGAAGAAACTGACGGGGAGTCACGCGGAACACGGAAAGAGTTCGCCCACGTGCCAGTGTTGGTCATGGCAGACGATGCGGAGGGCGACCCCCTGCGAGGAGGGCTGCTGTCAAGATCTGACGACACCAAATCCTCGGCCTCATGATCGCTGGATGAAGGCGACGCAGTACGAGCGTATGCCATGTTTGCGAAGCGAGATGGCGAATGGCCACTGGGCCTGGACCGAGACGGCCCCGCGACAGCTTGAGATGGTCGTGCACTCTGCGCCGAACGAGGTGGCGAGTGGCTGCTCGACCTGGCGCGAGATGGCCCCGCGATAGCTCGGGATGGTCCTGCTCCCGCGGCAGGAGCGGATGGCTGCGTAGGGGCTCGCTTGGTGAGTCTGAAGTTGGTCAAGTTGTTGGGCGGTGGTGGCCTCCGTTGTGCATCTGCATTGAGCGCCAGTTGGCCCTCCCGCCTGGTGTTGGATGCCTTGAGCATCTTCCTCATCTCCCCCAAGCGCAAGTACTCTTGAGCAGCGGCATTCTGGGAGAACACCTTACCATCTCCCCCAAGACCATCTCCCACCGGGTAGTACTTGGTGCTCGATCCCAGGACGATGAGCTCCAGAGGTGGCGCCAAGCTGCCATACAGATCGTACTGTCGGAGGATGCCAGTCGAGAGGGACTCTATGTCCACCGGGCAGAGGTACCTGAGCAGCTGGTATGTCCAAACACCAGTGCTTTCGTACCAATGAGGGAGCTGAAGCTCACCCAACAGCTCCTCACTGTTGAACACCCGCGCATGATCCAGCGTGCAGCGCAGCAGCTCGAGTTGCTGCGTGGCGGTACTTGGTTGTACACAGAGGACACGCTCCTTCCGATCCCACATGAGGGTGCCAGCGACCTCACCGCTGGGGTATGTAAACAGCTCCTGGAGCATGTGCTGCAGTCGCTGGATCGAGTTGAGGCTATCGAGCACTCGACCTTCTTCCCTGGGCTTGACGACGTCCTGCTTGTTGGCAAGGGATGGCACGTGTGTCATATAGCTCCCCTCGAGCACCCAACAGTCATTATCCTCGTCGTGATCCAACTTCTGGTCCACATACAGCCAGTTAGGGGGCAACAGCTGTTCCACCATCACCCACTTCTGCTCGAGGCAGCGGACGAATTCCACGCAGACATGCTCCTGGGAAGGTCTAGCTGGCAAGTCCTCAGGGAGCTCCTGCAGGATGCGGCAAAGACGCGCCACATGGTGCCGGTCCAGGTACAGCCTCTGGTCCGCCCAGTTGTGGTCAAGATCAGCGCCCAGAGGTGGGCGACCCCCCGTCGACTGGCTATCGGTAATCCACTTCGTGCGCCCACCCACCCAGGGGTTTGGTTCTGAGTAAAGCTGCGCAAGCATGCGCTCTGACCCTGCCAGCTCGGCGGACGTCAGCGGCGCCAGGTAGCTCCTTCGGCCTCCCTCAAGCGAACACGTGTGAACGCAAGATGCCGCCTCGACCTCTGCGCGTGTCATGGCTCGGGGTCTAGGGGGTGCAGCAGATGGCCCTGACGAAGGCATCGGTGACCCCACCGGCGACTCCTCGCCGTCGAGGATGTGCTCAGACCGAATCCCAGAGGCAGCAAACCTCTCCTCCCTTGTGCCCAAAGGCGGGCACTCCAGCCATCTGCACTCCGTCTCATGCCCAAAGATCTCAGATTGTAAACATACCACCGGGTCCAACCTCCTGGGCTGGTGAGGACGCTTGGGTGTCGTCATGTCGACCAGCGGAAGAACCACCTCAGCATCCAGGCCCAAGACCTTCGGTGCATGCGACACGGCCACGCAACTTCCCAACTTGATGTCAATCATCAGGGAGTTCTTCAGCGGCCCAGTGCCTATCAACAGGTCCCAGGAGTTCTCAGCCTCGAAGGTCACGAAGGCGTACAAGCGGTGAAGCGTCATGTGCGGCGTGCCCGCTGCCAAAATGACGTCCACGTAGCAATAATGGGTGAACTTTGTGGGACTGTTATCACATCTGGTGACCTTGGCGCCGGTGGTGGCTTCGTAAATCGCGAGACCCAGCCGCCTCACAACAGAGATCGAGATGATGTTACAGTTGGCGCCGGTGTCCATGAGGATTGCCCGGTACAGCATAAGCTCGCCACCGGATGACACCAGCGCAAGCCCCTCATATAGAGTGGCATTCTGCAACTTGCAGATGGGCTGAACTTGAGCCATCAATAGCACCTGCTCGTCGGTCAGATGCTGCGCCATCTTTGCCCTCAGTGCGTCGTAAGCGGAGGTCTTGATGGTACCAGCTCGCACATGTCCATGGTCACTGAAATCAACCACCCCCAGATCGTCCACGTAGGCAGCAGCTGCACATCGAGCGGCGGCGCTGTCGACCACCCCGTTGGGCATCTCGTCCAACGGAACCTCCTCGGTTGCACGATGTCCTGAACCGTCTGCTTCCCTTCTCACTCCTTGCGTCGCTGTAGCGTGCGTGTCTTCCAACTCATGCTCATTGACCTCAGCGGGCTGTTCGGTTGCATCATTCGGATCCTTGCCCAGGAGCTCCTCCATGGCTACTGCCCCGCAGTCCTTGTGGTAGGACCAAATCGACGATTTGGTCCTACCACGAGGACCATTGTTCCGATAATTTAATTGACCATCTCCCGTGATTTGTGGTGTCTAACCAATGAAAGGTGGCATATATAGGTCCTATATTAATTTATTCGAACGCTGGTTTGGCCTATATCCATCCCATATATCCATGACGAAGGCATTTCAAACCTCTACACTCAAATTTTTCAAAACGGATTTTTTGGAACATTCAAAATGTGGCAAATTAGTGACTCGTCTTCAATATTTTTTTACCAATCATATATCAACACTACACCTGAGCGGATACCATCAAATTGAACCTATACATATGTCCCAATCATATTTGGGCGGTAGGCCCGGTTGGAATGCATATATTGGCTCGTTGGCTCGTTGGCTTCCCCTCTAATATATTGGCTCGTTGGTTTCCCCCCGAAAACAGTGGTCACGCGAGCTGACCATCCACCCATCATAATTGCTTGCTAGAGGGCACATATCGCAAGGTTGGTGTGTGCGGCACATTAAATCTTCAAGTATATATGTATTGCGAATTTCTAAAAGTCTAACATCATCCAAATATCTTATTTTTCGACTGGCGTGTACACTTTAGAATGAATGAATGCCAAT
Source organism: Cymbomonas tetramitiformis (assembly GCA_001247695.2). Lineage (NCBI taxonomy): Eukaryota > Viridiplantae > Chlorophyta > Pyramimonadophyceae > Pyramimonadales > Pyramimonadaceae > Cymbomonas > Cymbomonas tetramitiformis. The sequence continues at coordinate 11,085 of LGRX02007072.1, forward strand.
TTCTAAAGTCCGAAATTCACTAAATTCGGAATTTGCATTGTGTTGAACATGCGCCATGCTGAAATAGAGCGGAAATGATGATGAGGGTGCGAAGTAACCGATTCAGTTATCTTATTTGGTCATAAACACAAGATTTATAACCATGAGCATCACCGTGAGCCCCCCGTGTGACTCCTAATACTCAAAATAACGGTGGTCCTTGTGGTAGGACCACCATTTTCTTCAAGCTTTTGGTGAAATTACACCCCTAAAGTGTGTCGTTCAACCGAACACCTAAAGTCTCATGGGGGGCGCCGCTATAAGAAATAAAATGCATTTAACTCATAAATATCATGTGCAAATGTTGCCTGTGCCTCAAATAGTCGATTTAGTGATCGAAACCGCAATTGTTCATTGGTCCTTGTGGTAGGCCCATGAATTTGGGTAGTAGCCATCCAGTGCCACAAGATTCTCGATGTCCTTCGGGAGGTCAATGGCGTTCTGGGATATCAGGATGGCAGCAATCTGCGAGCAGGCACGCACGGAGCTGCGAAGATTGGATGCCAACAGGTGGACCTTCCTGCTGAGTAAGTCGGGAGGGACGGCTCTAGGCACCTGAGCGGCCCTGTCGAACTCCTCCGGCGTCTTGACCTGGAAGCCCCGCATCTGCTGAGTGTTGCCCAAGGCGACAGCGGCGCTGGCCTGGAGACTCGGTGCGTGATCGATGCCAACACCATGACCACCTCCCAAACCACCCCCAGCAGGGCAGTCCTGCTCATCCTCCTCGTATTCTGCCTGTTGGGTGAAGTTGGAGTTGTACTCGGTATCCGCATCGCTGGCCTCTGATAGAGCCTGTGCATCGGCGATCTCGTCATCCTTTGGAGGTGACCCTGCCTGGAGGCCTGACAATTCTGCGGCGAGCTTCTCCTTAACCTCAGCACTGGCAGCCACTTGCTGCTGCTGCTGCTGCTGCTGTGGTTGCTTCTGCTTGGCCTCCGGGAGCTTGAGCCACTCCTTGGTGGTGATCCCCATCTTGTGCTTGTCAAAGCGGTGTGCGATGTTGTAGGCACGCATCTGGGCATTCTTAACCTCATCTGGCCACTTGGAGTTCTGTCTGTCCTTATGGAAGTTGGGCGGCACCCGGGAATCACGACACCCCGTGTAGCAGCGATCTGGGGAGTGAGGCAGGCGCGTGAAGCACCAGTCACACTGAAACTTCTTCGAAGCATCAGGTGGTGGCACCTTGCTGTAAGAAGGTTTCTGACGCTCGGCATTATTCGCTTCCCTCACAGGCTTCTTGGCGTCGTCGCCACCATGCTGTGCCTGCTCCTTCTTCTTGGGGTCCCTGCGTCTGTCCCCAGTCTTGGAGGCAGAACCCGAGCGCCTCATGGCTGATACCAGCGCAGACAGGTCAAGCCCCATCTGCCTGGCCTCGAAGCAGGAGTACACGCAGTTGAGCCTGCGAACCAGCTCTTGCTGCAGCGTGAGGGCCCAAGCCTCTGCATCGTTCTTGAGCTTGTCCTGCACCTCCACAATCACCTCGAGGTCCTCCCAAGTAACCCTGTTGGGGGCAGGATGGCTGACACGCAGCTGCTCGGACACGCGATCTCGGTATTCTTTGATGCGCAGGCCCTTGATGCATTCCTCGATGTTCTGCCTGACGACGGAGTCCTCCACCCTTCTGCCAGTGTTGAGAGCTGCCTCCCTGCGACGACAGCTCTTCACGTAAGCGAGGCCGTCCTGCTCGTTGGTCTGCGGCTTGGCGATCAAGAGATCTTCCTTCTCTTTGGTGCCCTTCATCAAGAATTTAGCTTCGAGCTCTGCAACGAACGCCCTCAAGGCCCAAGAGTAGTGAGAATCTTCAGTGCCATCTGGCCCCGTGAGGCCCCTCGTGGAGGTTCCCTCGCCTGCCCACTCATCAGACGCCTCGCCATCCTCATCACCATCCTCGAACACCTTACAAACTGCCCAGGTTGACCCTGGCGCCAGCTCATGAAAAGGAGGCTGAGCACAACGCACAGATCCCTGGTAGGCATCTCTCATGGTAACGTCCTTCAGGACATGGCAAGCGTGTGAAGCCATGACGCCATTCTTCAGGTAGGCAGCACACCACCAGTCATAAGCGACTGAGGTGGCATGGTCATCCCCTGCTAGAAACGATGGTATGCTGTCCCACAATGATCTGTAGTCTGGTCTGGACCCAGCGAAGGCCTCCTTCTGCTGCTGACTGAGCGCATGGTAAGATGCTGACTTCATGTACCTACGCTTCCTGGCCTCAAAAGCCCGCTGGACTTTCGCCACCATGTCCACGAAACGCCTGATGAAGAGCGCTCTGTCCTCACTCTTACTACCGGTGTACTGGAGTCTGACGTCTTCCTTGTCAAGTGAGTGGCTCTCCTTCTCGTAGTGATCCATCTCGTCTACGTCGTCAAACGCAAAGAGAAACTGGTTTGCAGGCGCTGAGGCTACTACTGCTGCTGCGAGTGCTGCTGCTCCTAGCGCTGTTGCTGCTGGAGATGACGGTGCGGAGGGAGTATTTTCTGAGCCCGACCCCTCTGCGCTCATATACTCCGTGTCAAGGTCCTGACTGGTCCGTCCTCGTGCCAGCCGTCGTGCCTCACGTTCTCTGGAATGGGCAGAGGCAGCGCTTGGCTCTGACTCTCCCTCCGTGGTGAAGTGCTGTGTTGATGCTCAGTCAACGGGACCAAGGGCGAGTTCCCCCCTCTCAGCGCAAAGCTCGTTCCCCAGTAGACTGGAGGCTTGACTCAGACTGGCTCAGGCCAGTGCACTGAGTGCCCCTGGATTTGCCTTGCTGAACAAGTGAAAGAACGAAACGCGTGTGGGCAGCGAATGCCTAAAGGTCCAGCACTGCGCTTCAGCGCTCTGAATCAGCAGCAGATGTAGAGTGTTCGTGCAAGGAAAATTAAAGCTGGGCCAGAGTGCTGAGCACTTCTGGATTAGCTGGGCCAGAGTTCTTAAAGAAGACAGTGACAGTGAGGTCAACTCCTCAACACCAAGAAATAGCACTGATATGCAGCGGTGTGAGCTAGGCCAGTGTGCTGAGCACCCCTGGATTCACAACACCACTGCTAATCAAGAAAGCCATGGCTGGCATATAAGCTCACTCCCCAGTCCAGTCCAGCAAACAAGTACCAGGTCGCTGACAGAGTTGGAAGCTAAGCCAGTGTGCTGGGCACCCTGGATTCGCAACACTACTGCTGATTCAGAAGGTGGCCAGTGACATGAGGGCCTCACCGGCTGACCAATACTGTAGAAAGGATAGAAGAATTCTCCAACACATTGTGATAAGGCAGCAGAAGGTCACTCCAGTAGTGAGCAGCACTCCAGGCTGGAAACGTAATTAACTCTAAATCCACCAGGTCACTGTGTCACACCAGGGAATAGACCACTCAGTTGTCGCCTTCAGAGTTGATGCAGCTGCCAGTCCTCTAGCAAGCTCTTCCTCTGCTTCAGGCTTAGGCCAGTACACCAGGGGTGTCCCTGGATTAACCGTCAGACAAAGTGGAGCTGCCAAAGAAACCGTAAGTTGGAGTTCCAGACATAGAGCAGTGATTCACTGCTGATCCACTTCTTCGCTGGTAAATAAAAGCAGATGTCGCCGCTAATTAGCTCACAGGCCAAGCACACCTGCCTTTCAGCTAAGCCAGTACACCAGGGGTGTCCCTGGATTCACTTCAGACAAGGTGGCCAGCTGGAGAGCCCACTGGAAGATAGTTCATCAAGGTGCACATCAGCTGTTGATCCACTCTTAGCCGGTAAGACAGGGCAGATGCCGCTGCTGATTAGCTCCCAGGTGACACACACCTGCCTTTCAGTTAAGCCAGTGCACCAGGGGTGCCCCTGGATTCACTTCAAGCAGGGTGGTCAGCTGAAAGAACCACTGAGAGCTGCTCATCCAGATGTACATTAACTGCTGATTGACTTTGTCGCTGCCGCCGCCCAAGCTCATGCAGTGCTGATTAGCTTAAAAACTGAAGGACACCTGTCAGCAGCTAGGCCAGTGCACCAGGGGTGCCCCTGGATTCGCTGAAGACAAAGGTGTTAAGCATATCACTGTGCAGAAGGAAACCGCTCATGTCTAGTGAATTCAAAGCTGATCCGTCGCCGCTGTTGCTGGAAGCCCTTCCAGTGCAAGTACCACCAAGCTCAGGGAAGAAAAAGGTTCCGCCAGTGCACCGTGGGTGCCCCTGGAGTCGCCTGACTTCCGAATCCGCTCTTTCAACTGCTGCTAACTTCTCGCCAAAGGGCCTTCACTTCCGGATTAACACTGAAATAAAAAGCCGCTCCGCGCAGGACATTATTGTTTTGAAAAAGTGTGAAAACAGCAGTAAAATATATCCGTCAAAATTGATATTATATCACAAAATACGAATTATTGTGTGTACAAAAGCTGTGAGCAGAACTGTCTTAGCACTCTAGCACTGGCACGCGAACAGCCACCTAGTACTTGCGAAGGCAAAACAATAATGAGTCCACTAGCCTGACCTTCGGTCAGAGTCTACTAATATCTCAATGTCCTGTCACATTTCCCAAAACTGTAACGGGTTCTAGCCCCTAAATCTTCATCTGGCCAATGGAAAGTCATTATCCCATGCCAGCTCTAACAATGTTACCGTTTACCGCACTCTGACTGACACGTCAACGGCAAAGGAGTCACTGCCATCTTCGTCTTATCATTCTCTGGTCACCTGATGGTGACTACATCTTCTCTGACGAGTCTGCATCTCACAGATGGTCATCTTTGTAAAGCCTGTCATGCTGTCACCACTGTCATGCGTGTTACCAGCTGAACAAACCCGGCGCGGTACCATGAGAAGCCGGCGTTTGTTACAAAGTCACGGTACAGAGCCGCATTGCCGAGAGCCTTGAGAAACTGCCGCTTCACCGCGTCCTCTGGCAAGTTGTGGGAACGCTGAACGTCCCGCAACAGGCCATTGAACTCACGGATGTCACGGTCAGGATCTTCGCTGCTGGGGATGCGAACCGCCAGCAGCGACTCAAAAGAGTCAAAGGGCTCTGAGCGTTCCTGGAGTATGCGCACCACCTCAAGGGCAGCGCGCTTGCCATCTCCAGGAACGTCAGACCCAGAGGCCTCAAGCCAGTCACGAGCAGGTGAGCCGGGGCGAGCCAGAAACGTCAGAGCCGAAAGCAGCAACTCGTTGCCCTCATGCCTAGCCGCAACAGTCATGTCAGTCAGGTCAAAGAGGGGAGCAAGTGCCTGCGACTGGAGAAGGAACTGTGCCCGAAGCTCATGCATGATCTGCGAAAAAACGTCGACTGCGTCGGACTCTGTACCAGCGAAGCGGTCCGATTTGTCTCCGAGAATTTTCGTGGCAACGATTTTTGCGACCTTTCCGTCAAAATTGTCGCGAGCAAGCTGCTGACATTTGTCGAGAACTTCCCTCGCAGCTACGGTGGATGGAGCTGGCAGCTGCGGGGTGTGTGGTGTCGCAGTGTGCTGCGCACCCACATCATCAAAAATCGTCTCTAATCTACGGACGCGAGACCGCGTCATCCTATTTGCTGTGGTAACCATGATAGAGAGACATGGGAAAGGTCGAGCTAAGCAGGGTGGTGGTGTAAGAATCGTCACGGCGGCCAGATACTCTGTAGAAGCCTCAGCAGAACAGATCGAAAATTACAGGTCGTTAGCGGATGATTGAGAGCGGCCAAAATTCACAACGTGTGGAGCGACCTCGCCAGGGCCAGTGGCGCACGATGCAGACTAACTCCCGCTGCGACGATACTGCCGTAAAATAAAACAAACCGTCAACCGCCGATCTCTTGCGCAGCGAAGGCGAGCACAACGTGTGCCGCCATCACTGCCATGCTAAAAGGCCATACCGCGAGAACAATACACCACCGCCCAAGTGGGCGCTCAACCCCTCCTACGTCCTACTTAGCCGAACATGGCAACAGCAAGGCGTTGTGCCATCATCAGAATCACCGGAAAGCCGGTGCGGGCCATAACCTGCGAGGAAGACAGATCCGCTGTCCGGCTAAGCTCGCTGAGCATCAAACTGATAATCACATAAACAGTGTCTGGCCGAGGCTTTATGCTCTCGGAAACCCAGACAGTGAAGCAAGACTGTACTACTGTACTGTACTACTGTACAGTACAGTGCTAGGATGTCACGGACACGATACGGAAGCAGGGCCAGGCTAGGGGCTAGTCAGAGCCCATAATAACTAAGCCTAAACCCGAAGTCCAGCATAATGCTAACATCATAAGACGCAACTTTGCATAACTACTGAAGCTACAATAAAGATAACAATATGAGTTCGACGTGGTTGGGTTTGAGCCCAAGCAAGGTTGGCATACACCAACCTCGACTTCCACACCTCAAGAGGTCGCGAATTAGCCACAAACCCATAAAAATATAACAGCCAATGCCTTATCATAAGTCGATGCTCCTCACACTTTGCGTACATATTCAAGGTGACCATATTGACAAGTGACCACGAGTCCGATGTGGTTGGGTTTGAGCCCAAGCAAGGTTGGCATACACCAACCTCGACTTCCACACTTCAAGAGGTCGCGAATTAGCCACAAACCCGTAAAAATAAAACAGCCGATGCCTTATCCTAAGTCGTTGCTCAAACTTTGCGTACATATTCAAGGTTACTATATGGGCAAGTGACCACGAGTCCGATGCGGTTGGGTTTCATCCCAAGCTAGGTTGCCCTAGACTTCCACACCTTACAAGAACGCGTCCCTCCTCGGCATCCATCGGAATACCTGCGACACACACTGCGCACACCCAATATCGTGAGCTTAAATATCAACATAATCAAACTGAAAAATAAAAAACCGTCGAGCATTCAAACAATCCCTGCGCATATTTACAACAGTCACAGATCCGGCCGCCCCACAAGGCGAAGGAACGTTGAGAAAATTGTGAGCTCTAATTGTTGGTGCGCAGCACTTGGTTGCTTCCTCAGAAAGTCAACGCATGCGCTTGTGTCAGTATGTGACTTGCTGTACGTCATCACCCTTCAGTTCGATATCGCGAGATGTCATCGGATGATAGACGCTGTAATTAATTCCTATTCTGAATTCTGTAGTATTACCCTAAGAAAAAAGTCACTCCGAAGTGAATTTAATTGAGGAATTTTTCGAGGAATTTTTCAAAAATGGTTATTTAGGTAGAGGTCTTCCCACTAATTAGGTTGTAGAATAACTAAAAATTAGGTTGTAGAATAACTAAAAATGAAAGACGTTTCCTACAGGGATTCGAACCCTGGTTACTGGATTCAAAGTCCAGGGTGCTAACCACTACACTATAGAACCAATCGGCTCCGGCAGTTCCATAGGAAGAATCGACGGTTCAGCAGCTCTGCAAGTCAATATGTGTTTATATATGAAAAAAAGAAGTTATCCTTACGATCGTCAGTTCCCACAGGGATTCGAACCCTGGTTACTGGATTCAAAGTCCAGGGTGCTAACCACTACACTATGGAAACATTTGATGTTGTGGAGCAATATCAAATAAAATACATATTTTACACATTACAATTGTGGCAATTGGGTCGCCCTGGTGTCCACGTGGATAGACCACGTAAAATTGGAGTTACAGTGACACTCCTATTAATAGCCTATACTACAGCTCTTCAGTCTTCTAGAGACGACGACAGCTTTTCCTGAGGTTTTTTTAATACCACGTTGACTCACCATTCTTGGATCCTAACCAATAAAAATAGGGGGTCATGTTGCAAAATTCGCCTTTAAGATTTTTTGAAAGTTACTTTATGTATCGGTTAAATATGGATTTTGTCATGAAATTTAATTCCAGAAAAATGGTTTGAAACCTCACGGTACCCTACCCTTAAGTTTGTGCTCGAAAACGTGTCATCACACGACAGTGACACAGTTTCCAATGTTCGAGAGCATGAGCAGTTGTTGTTATTATAAACAAGGTGAATAATAACAGATCAGGGTTGTTTGAGCGCTCGGCTGGCGATGGCGCGTGTCATTGTCATCAACCACCCTATTTATGTTCAAAAGTGTTGTTAAAACGGGCACTCGTTGCAGATCCACCTGCTCTCCAAAAAATATTATCTTTCCAAAATATTCTGTTCCACAATATATTAACTGATAAACAGGCATCTGCTAAAAGTGAATGGAAGTCAGGTTATCTTTCACTGTTAGCATCCCAACAAGTGCCATCGCTCGCTTCAACTGAAGTAACCCCATTTTCGTTCGTTTCGTGTCAGATACCGTTCGGCACTGTCACGCGCGCTTGCACCCAACGCTCCTTTTGAAACTGCGCGCGAAAAAACATGAAATTGGAGGAAAGGCCTCCATGGGTGATACCCGGTCTTTCGCCATCTTTACAATTCCAAAAGTGCGGCCAGTACTTCTTTGACAGGAAAAACTGGGACGAGGTACTCCTTTAATCAGAGTGTTTTAGTTATGATTTATTTTCAAAAAGTTTCACCCTTGCAAATAATTTCAAAAGATTAATCACTTGAGCAGGCAATCGAGTACTTCACGAAGGCGCTTGTAGCTGGAAGCGATAAAATGAGCGTCATCACCAACCGATCCTACTCGTATTTCGCACAAGAAAAGGTGCCAACGATTGCTTCGCGTTGCACTCGCGGCTAATCCCTGCGTATAGAATTTCAACTCCTGTTTTACATTCTAGATTTTTTAAAGCCCTGTCGTTTCTCAAACGGTTTGTTTCTGTCACTCTCACGTTCAGTATGATGAAGCACTCAAGGACGGGCAAATGTCCGTGGACACGGATCCTTCCTGGCTTGAGGTACCCACCCTCCCACCATGCCGACAACTTCTGAAGAAGAAACCACTTCAAATCAAGTTTTCGGCATAGGTTTAAAACCTGCCTTTGATCTGTCGGTGTCCGAGAGAGGTGCAAACCCTACTGGATGGAAAACGGTGCTGAACGGGGCGTCGGTACTGGCTACTATTTCCAACTGGCCCTGCTCCCCCTATGAATTGACCTTCGTGTGCGAACGGCTTTCGTTTCCAGGGTCATCTTTGCATGGGGCTCTCGCTGGAAAAACTGCAGCGACCCGCGGAGGCAGTGAAGTGTTATGAATTCGGTCTCACATACGACCCAGAGTGGAAGGAGGTACTGTTCTTTCTCTCCTTTGAGCTCTCTACGTTCTATTCTTAATTTTGCACCTTGCCCGAGGCTGCGGGCTATGAAGAGTCTCATCGCTTCGGGTATGCTATCGGCTATCGCTCTCCGTTCTACGAGCTCCATGCGAGAACGTTGACGTCCGGCACGGACCTTCTAGCCTGTGAATCTTTGAAACATGTTTTTTCACTGAAACTGGGAAAAGAAGACAGTTCCTCTTTGCATCGTCATTCGCTCCTCCGACTTTCTCAAACAAAGTTCTGCCAAACGTTTCCTGATTGTGGTTCCATAAAAACCCTCTTACACAATGTGTACCTGACGGATGCCCAAGTATCAAGCAAAGTCTGAAATACTTCACGGCATCGATTTGTGCTGAGAATTTTCGGGAAAATTTTGCAAGGAGTCGCAAGTTCTGATTGTACTTTGGAGATTCGCTTCAATAGGGGCACATTCGGGTCGGCCTGGCATACTTGAAGATTGAACAGCCGGAAGCCGCTAAGCAGGCCTTCCTCAACGGCTTGGAGGTCGATGCCGCGTATGCTCCCACGCTCACTGCTTCCTAGTTTGCATCGAGTGAACTTTGGTGTGCACATTTAAATGCGCCCGCCACAAGAGTTTGGGGTGTCCGCGAATGTGGTGACGCCAAACATGTTCTTGGGCCCTCATTTGGTCCCCCTCGTGCAGGGGGCTCTCCGCGCAGCCTCTGGCCTGGCAGCCCGCAACTTTGAGTGCCTGTGCATCTCTCTGCAGTAGTAGATCCCTTGTAAGGGTCTGCGTGTGTCACCCGCTGCCAAGCGAGCCCTGTTGCATTTCTTGACTACTTCGCTTTTCCTTCCTGTTCTCACAAAACTCCATTTTCGGGTCCCTCAACCGCATGCTTCCTGTTCTGAGCATACACCATAGTGTGCTGACAATTCATAGCGTTGCACAGTATCTTTCCCCGTACCCGTAGCACTGCTTCGTTGCATTCCATGGAACGTTTGTGACTGGTGTCACACACGAAGCGCGCCCCTGCTCACGCCGTGCACGCTTGGCGGCGCCAGGTGCCCTCGACTGCGGGCCGGGCTGGCGGAAGCGAACGAGGTGCTGGCGTCATTCATCCCACCGCCAGGACCAGCCACGGTACGTGTCATTTGGTTCCATGTGTATTTTTTGTTGTTGGCTTATGGAACCTTCGAGACACCAAACAGCCCATATTGAATTCCGTGCACTTGCTGTTTCTGCATCGGGGCTTGTGATTCCTCCACTTCCGGAATGGCCGGCAGTCTCTCCGCTGACAGACCTGGGTGAAATTTGCTCTTGCAGCTTGAGTCGCACTTCGTCGTGAAGCCCGAGTCCCCCCCAAAGCCGGAACCGGCGAACATCAGACCCCCTTGGGTTTTCATAGTATGAACTGCCTGCATGCGTCTTTTTGTTATGTAAAAGGAGATTTCAAAAAGCACGGCAACTGGTATTCCATCTCGCTAAACAAAGCGATGACAATAATGTGACAAATGCATTTTCAACATAATGTGGGACGAACGTGAGATTGGGAACACAGCTGAATTCAAGTTGCATTTCAGTACTGCGAGTTTCTTCTGAGATAGCTTGGACTCACCACTGAGGAATAAAGCAACGATACCAACAGATTATCTTATAGGTGATCAACAGTGTTTTTACAATGTACTAGCAGTAAAGCTCTGAAATATGATTGGGGTACCTAAGAGTGTGCTGTTGCGATGAATACACTGGTATGTGTCTAATTGTTTCCACAGCATAAGTAGCTTAGTGTCGAGAGGAGAATGTCGGGAGATGATGAAAGGGGGGTCATGATCCCAAATTTCCTAGGCTTACTAAGTTCTTCTAGTGCTTTAGGATTCTACCTTGAACTGACCGACTGCTGGCTGGTCAGCATCCCCTTAAAACATTTCAAGTCAGATCATTCAGCCAGCACTGCTAGGTGGTAAAGGGCGTAATGCTGTGACCTGCAAACATGGGTTCTCTCTGTGCTCCAGACACAGATATTGTTGTGCCGCGCCCAGTCAGGCAAGGGCAGCACAACAAGCAACAACCAGTATGCTTTAAGGCAACAGAGGCTCGGGTACACAACCTCAAGGCCGAGATTATGTACCCGAGCCTGGGGCCTGTCGGGATTGTAACCTGAACTGACCGGGTGCTAGCCGGTCAGACAGCAGCCCCTCAGAAATTATTTCAAATATGTGTTCGATCTTTACTCCAGATTGCGCTTTGCCGCACCGATTCAAGCAAGGGCGGCACAACAGGCAACGGCAAAGTGTGCTTCAAACAAGACAAGACTCGCATAAATAACTTGGGGTCGAGGATATGTACCCGAGGCCGCTTGGGGCTGTCATTTAAACATGAACTGACTGGGTTTTGGCCGGTCAGACTGCAGCCCCTATAATTGTGGGAGGCCCGGCTTTCGAGCAAGCACAGGTTGTGCTGTATTGCGCGGAGTCCGGTGCGGGAGCATGCAAACGCGGGTGCACAGGTTCGCCGCTGAATACTTCGTGGCAAGACGAGGCTTGGGTACATCATCTCAGGGCCGAGAATATGTACCCGTGCCTCGGGGTTGGCAGGAGTTTAACCTGAATTGACCGGCTAGCAGGTCAGAATTCAACCCCTCATGTGTTCAGGCTGGGCATTTTAGGCCGTTCGAGTGCTCTTACCTACAGGGCCTTCAGTGCGAGGTAATCTTCACAAGAAACCAATGAACGGCAAATGGACTGCAAAAAATAAAACGACCTGCACGATACTGATGACTAGGGAGTAATATCTCAGATTCAAATTGAGACCTCCGGAAAATCAATTTCCGGCGCTCTTTTCGTTTTAGCTAATATCAATGTGCAAACTAAGCGAAAAGAAGGGCTGCGACGCGACGGCGTAAGTTCACAAACCTAGAGAAACTGGTGCCATATAAAGGGATTGCTGTCAGCCTGCAAAACCTTGCACAACGCGTCGATTGTGCCGTGCGCGAACAAGAAATCCTGCATCACAAGACTCCCCAATCGCACAATCAAAAGACTACTTCCAAGGCAAATCAGCCGTTCCGCATCTCAGTCTCCAGAGAAAGGAAACGGTGTGGGTTCCCTCCCATAACTCGCCAGCTACAAAACATATTCAGGAACAAAAACATAAAAGGCCTGTTTAAATTCCGCTATGCAGCATCAGCGAACATAAAAATGTTATGGGATAACGCGGTGCTCCCTCGAAAGACTTCACGGAACCGCTGCTGCTCTCTCGCTGTTTGTGCACATGATGCCGTCAAATTCACGAAAATGATTGGTGGGTTGCAATGATTCTATCGTAAATACCTTCTGGATCTCACATGGATGCACTGTTGGACATCGCAATCCGTACTACCACTAGAAACGAAGCAACCCTATTTGCGACATATATCTTAGCTGACGTCGCATTAATTCATTTTATTGAGAGAGAAAATATATGACCGACAGATTCAATCGTTTCTCATCTAATGGTATCAAGTTCGGGCCACCCCAAACTCTGATCTGCTGATGTCATCATAGTTTTAAGGACCTCAAAGCTCCATCCGGGTCGTTGTACGCTCGAGGAGCAGGTGACATGACTCCTGTCATCCATAACGTCTAAGACTGTCGTGATGGATGTCATGCATAAATGCAACCTAAATCTACCTAGATGGTTCTGAATCGCCTGTGACACACGTTGTTCATCGTTTGAGTTCACTTATCTATCTCAACGTGATGGTGGTTGTGTGACCCAAGGTAATTATCACACAAAGTAATATATTGCATGGATAGTTTGGCACAGAAATTGCTTTGATCATCCCTGGCATGTAGATCAATCATACATTCACGAGTAACATTCTTGGGATTTATATGGGTCATGCTTACAATACTTGTCATGTATGACCACGTGTAGGTCTCTAAAACGATCTCTAAGAACTTGCAAGGACCCTTATGGGCATGTGCAGGCTTTATATATATGAGGCATCGCACGAACAGTCGAAAATTTCCAAAGAGAGGTGCGAATGAACGCTGGCTGGTCGTTTATGACTTTGTGTGCGATATATACAATATTCGCTGAATATATAGTAGCTGAAACACGATATGATATTGAGGTGGACACGAATATATAAGATGCTTATTCAAACGATCCGAAACATATACAGGTTGTATATATATATATATATATATATTCAAGTTCTAATTGAGGGTGCGGATAAGAGGACATCTACCTTTAATAACAAGTAGCAACAATTTATTCAGCGGAACAACACGCGGTTGTACAGAAAGTGAAGCGCCGATAAGTGATTATTGTGACTTTTATTGCCTATGGATCCCTTTCTTGGCATTCTAGCTTGCATCCTATACAGTTTTGCCACACACCTTGCCTACTTTGCAAGTAGTTGTATTGATATGGGTTACACATTTCTACAATGCCGCTCTCCAAAGTTTAGCCGACAATCACTGCGCTGACTTCAACCTAAAATGCCTGCAACATTGCGTGTTCTCCTGAGCGAGAGAGCGAATTTTGCCGCGATGATACGGCTGTAGATACAAGCGCCGTGAATATATTATCAATATACAATGAAACACTGCAAAGTTGGACAGCAATGCAGGTGAACGGATGAGCGGGTTTGTGAGTGCAGTCTCTGTAAGAGGATCTGCTGAAGCACAACGCTTCCTCACTTTTATACCTACGTCACCCATCATCTTAGATGGTACCGCCATTGGGTTGTGAACCCGAGACGTAGGTTGAACGACCAGCATGGTAGTAACGACTAGTTCGTTCATGCCGCACATGCGAGTTCTGCGCATGCTGAAAGCTAAAGATGGTTCTTGGTTTGTTTCCAAGATGTATCTTTGCTTTGCCATCTTCGAGTTCAATCATACGAACTCTCGATGACAGGGATGCCTGATGATATGACATAATCATCTGGCGACATGTACAGTCATCGTCGACCGTACTGACGACTGTCATAAATGTATGACGCGACTCGACCTGTACAGTCATGATCGACCATACTGTCGACTGTCATAATAATATATGACATGACATGACATGACATGTGATGACAGTGTATGACACGTATGACATGTATGACACATATGTCATCGGTCATAACCCTGACAGATCTCCCCTCTTAAGAGAGTTGTGACCTCACAACGGGCATACCTTTGTATATGTCTTTGATGTCTTTGTTGTTGTCGCTTCTTGCTGGTACCAGTCTTCTTACACCGATTTGAGGCGTCCCTCATGGTGTTTTTAGGTTATTGGGGGGAACTGAGTCCACTTTAGTCCCTCACCTTACAGTTCTTAGGATGTAGCCCACCTTTCTGGAAATCGTATCGTATTTCAGAGTGACGTTTCAAGGTTCAATGAATTGCGTTTCGTGATGCAGATTGACGCTGGATTACTGATTGATCCACACGTATCGTGCGCCAGAGTGACGATTCAAAGCATCCGAAGTCTACGTTACGGATTATTTGCGCTAGCCGTCGTTCTTTGCGAACGATGATCCCACGATTTAACGATTTATAATCGCACGATTCTCGGCCTTATATATATGACTGATCGACGAAAACCCTTGGGTACATGTTTCCACAGTTATATATAGTGCACCCAACCCTTCCTCCTCTCCTGAAGCTACTATGGAGGTTCACAGGCGGCAACGGGGAGCCCGATTTTTGGGGCTTGTTTTTAATGCAAACGGAGTGGCCCTGCTTAACGGGATTGGACTTATAATCCTTTACCCGGTCTGCTCATCTCCTCAATATTTGGTCCGGTACGCGCGCTTTGACGAACATCTATCGCGATGAGTGAGAATGGATTCGCCACGTACTAATGTGAAATTTCTTTAGTTATGTTTGTCAAGCACAACTTAGGATCACAACTCCGTCTACCTCAGTCGATATCTCCGGTAGCTCGGATGACTGGCCACAGAATCCGATGACAAACCACGGTCTTGGCAAAGGTAGCATTAGCAGTTTTTCACAGATATTGGTACCCGCATATGCGTATCTGTGTAAGGGTATGATTTATACAAGGCTCACTACACCTTAGCAAGGAAGGATCAATTCCTGCTCCTGTCATATCAATTTGATGCAGGGTAAAAATGTTAGGGATATAACCCTGCAGTTCTCGGGTTGCAGCCCATTGCACCGAAGGCGCATCGCAGTTCTTGGGATGCAGCCCTGCAGTTCTTGGGATGCAGCCCTGATTATATACGACCGATGGATGAAAACCTCTTGGGTACATGTTTCCACGGCCTGATTATTATTAGGTCGGCAATTATTGGCAAAAGTCATTGGCTATCAGCTTTTGACTCAGAAGCCACAATGTTATAGAAGCTGCGACCTATTGTGATCAAATGCGGCAGTTATGCCTTCAGCATACGTAGACAATATGATTATATGGAACTTATAATCCCACTTAAGTTGCATCATGATAAATTTATCCAGGTGTTAAAAAGTGTTCAGGATTTGATAAGGGGTTGACGCCCCACAAGCTAAAGGTCACTGTCTCATAAGGCTCGCCTCAATTGTGCGGCTTTGAGGATTAGTGTCCTGGCGAGGCACAGTCATGATGCTTCCTAGTCCATAATGGAACTGGAAATGAGAATGCTCAAGAATGACCGAAGACAGGAAGGCTTTTGGTTGGCCAGAGTTACTGTCAAGATGCTTAACCTTGATGGGGTTGCATTCGGATACAAACTGTGCAACCATGCATGTGAATTATGCATTGGTGTATGACTTTGATGAATTGTCTCTTGTCATGAACCTGGAAGGAATGACGGGCAATTTAGCTAGAGTGGCGGATTTACTCACT
Organism: Cymbomonas tetramitiformis; assembly: GCA_001247695.2. NCBI lineage: Eukaryota > Viridiplantae > Chlorophyta > Pyramimonadophyceae > Pyramimonadales > Pyramimonadaceae > Cymbomonas > Cymbomonas tetramitiformis. Next base: position 26,993 of record LGRX02007072.1, read on the forward strand.
CGGCTTTGCTGTTTATGGAATTCGATGCCTGATGGCACAACTGGCAATCCTTTGCTCAGATGCTTTCCTCAAGACATTGGCAACAACTTGTGTGCCAGCTTCTCAAGATTTGAGGAGAAATCATGGATCAACAATTTATGAATCAAAACACATGTATCAAGGTTGATTCAATGAATCCTTCAACTCTTGAATTTCGACAATCAGCATCCCAGGCTGTTGACGTCAAAGTGATGGTCGTAAGCTTACAATATAGCTTATTCACCTTTGAAAAACCATCGTTCTCCCATGTCAGTGCCCTTCATAAAAATGATAGAGCCGGAGAAATATGTATCTATGATTTCCTCGTAATGAACTTCATGTGTTAGTAAGTCAAATAAGACTTCATTTGATGTTTCAATCGGCATGATGTACCGTGTCATCAACTTAATGGCTGCTATACACAGATGCTGGAACTTTTGATAAATTTTTTAATTTTCCAAGCAAATCACAATGATGTAAATCAATTTGTGGCAGCTGTATAAAAAATGAATGAATCTATACTCTTCCTCCCCCTCGCAAAAAGAGATGTATCAAACCAATCAGATGGTGATGGAGGATGTTATTCAATCATTATGTTATGTGAAAAAATGGTTTGATAGAGAATCAGACTGAGATTCTCATCGAATGCTTTAGAGGTAACAATGTCAATCTGAACATTGATTCCTTCTACGTCATATTGGCAATATGCCTGTCGATTTTAAATGTGGGAATTGCTAGATGATGTCAAATGCAGTTGTTGGATTGCAGCCCACATACTTTGTCAGTTCAGGGTCACTATAGTGTACCCAACTTAGACAATGGTTCTGGAAAATGATTGTCATGATGAACAAAGAAATCAGTGATGGTACCGAAGTTAACTTTGGTATCGAAGCTAATGGAGAGTCAATCAAGAAGTGTCCGTAATGACAACAACTTACTACGAGTTGTATTTTCGTAGTTGATGGATGGCTGACATGTCATTTCATTATGAATAGAACATGGCATTGCCTAGTGATATGTGTATATTCTTCAGCACATGATCACTTATCTAAATGGTGCCCATTTTATTTTTGGGCAAACACTATTCAGAGACTTGTTATGATAAAGAAGTATGAATGATGAATGTGTCATTTCAATCCGATAGAGTTGTGACTTGTTTTATGACTATAAAATTTCTGTCACTTTCCAGAATGAGGATGAACTGCGCTTGGAAACCAGCTGCAGATTGCGGAAGTCTGGCTTTTCCCAAGACTTCGTGGCCTAATGGTCGAGACAACAAATTTCAAAGCATTCCATAATGAACTTTCAGAGAGTCATGATTCCTCAATGAAGCATGCGTGTCTTATGTGCCAGAATGATATGAACCACAAGTATGATGTCAATCAATATGTGGATGGTTTATACCATTATATGCTATTCCACAAATAAGTAATGATGTCAGAGTGAAAACTTTGGACAATTGCAACTCAGTACATACCTGAGTGCATTCAAATCCACTTAAATTTTCAGAATCTGAATCTAATGTACTTTTCTAGCTAGAGCTACCATTGACTATCCAACATCCATTGAGGACATTGTTTCTTACGTCTTTTGGCATCACGCTCAGCTTTTTTCTTATTCTGCAAGCGCCTCTTTGCTAATGCTACATCCGGAACGTTGTACCAGCCACGAAACTTGCTGGAATCTACTAGCTCATCTTCTGAGCTTTCTTCATCCAAAAGCAAAACTGGCTTCAACATGTCTTGTTCTTTCATCGAGGACAAATCACACAGGGATGCAGCAGACCTGCAGCATGAGAAGAAAATAAACAGCAAGAAAGTCACTATGCAAAATCACCACTGAAGGAGATGACTTTCATCATAGGGTGGTATATTGGTTGTTTCATATGACACATGAAAAACATGAATAACTCTTGGAGAATTTCGGGATAAACATCCTGGATTGTCTGTGCTTGATTGCTCTATGCCCAAGAATGACCGAAGAGATTGCTTGCCATTTTTCAGCCATATAGCGTGGAGGCTGCTTAACAACGGTTGGGTCATAAGCTAAATAGCTATGCAGCTATGTCGGAGGCTGAATAGCCATGATTGCACAGACTCTGTCTTTTATGATGAATAGACCTCTGAGAAATGGTGTCTAAAAAAATCAATTGACAACAACTCAACCTTTTGGTATGATGTAGAGCTGATGATCTTTGTTGCACTTCAATTGTTTAATGTGCACTAATGAAATGCCTTGTGATATATAATCTCACAGAATAGGCATTGCTCAATGGCGATATGATCAGATATGTAATGATCAATGAAGACAAGATGGTTGGTATGGCTCATTAAGTAGGCATAATTACCTCAAAGAGATGCCAATACACGGATACATATCAAGACATAAGGGCAATAGGCTTATTGTATAGCCTTCGAGGCAGCTAGCATTTATGCTGCATTGGTCAGCTCAGTGGCTTTGACCTTTCTAGGTGTTGTACTCAGACCGTGGCCTGCATATTGCATTGAGTACTCTTGACACCTTTAATGATACAATCAGATGATATGTATGAAATATCAAGAATGGTTGCCCTTTTCAATGATCATCGGTGGCAGAGGCTATAGTGCTTGCACCGTGTCAGTATACAATTCTAGTCTGGATATATGCTAGACCAGATGTATACAATGTCTAGGTCTTCAAAATCAAGCTCATATGTATGTCATGGCTGATGTATGTGTCTACTTCATGGAGTTCTGCATGGTTTGACTGTATACAGTCAGGCTTACCAAAACAAAAACAATGATGCAACTTACTTGTTTTATTATTTGTCTTTATTATTTATTTGGTTTTTAGTTGTATTTCTAGCTTACCTTCTTCCCCCCTCAAGGAAGTGTATTGCTAGGCGGTTGTCAAGCGCCGTTCAAATACAACAGAGGTCCGACCTCTATGTGATGACGTGGAAGCTTTCTATGAAGCTGGATAGCAGTTCTCGGGTTGCAGCCCATTGCACGGGACCAAAGGTACATTGCAGTTATTGGGATGCAGCCCGAATCCACGTCATCAGCGTGGGTCATATAATGCCCAAGCATGTGGTGTATATATATAACACTACCCTTCAGCGGCGAAGTGGTTTGCTATTACCATCATCGTATGCTGTGGGATATCAATATATGATCAGAGAGCATGGTAATATGTGTACCATGTTTGTCAATATCGGAGAGACTGTGTCTTCCTTAAAATCCTCATGACTATATATATAATGGTGCTACACTAATGTCAACACCTTCTCTCTGAGCGATTTATTGATTTAGATGTGATGTCGTGGCATAAAATATGTCCACGTCATTGGCACAAGTCATGTTGTGTCCATGCATACACGATCTTAGCGCAGGTCACAATACAGTGCCCGAGCATACGCGATTTTAGCGTAGGTCACATTGTGCCTCCAATATATATTACTCATCTTTGTGAGTCTAGACAGCATTGTGCTGATTGCAATGCTTTCTCTGGTGACTTATATATCACAGATTATGCCAATGTGGTGATCAGTCCAGTGCAATATTTTGTCACCGGAATGTACAGGGATTGTGAATGATTGCAATCCAGCCGGAGGAATAATCTCAACAGCTATTTTGTATTAATGAATGCATCGGAGTTATACTCATTTCGATGATTCGAAACCCATGTCATTTGTGATAATGACAACTCATATGAATATATAGGGTTTTATCAGAATGCTTTTACGTGATGTTAACATATTATGAACAATTCACTTGCATCTCAGGACAAAGGTGTTACGCTTGGAAGGTCTTACATGGTGGTCACCAACAGTTATCGGCTGTTATTCGGGTGTCAAATTCTGCCTTCCGCACTGGGACTATATCAATCAGTCTCACAGCGATGCACTACTTGTCCTTCCCACTCTTATGTACGGCTATAATGCCAAGTGTATTTAGATGGGATATATATATACATTATATAAATATCATCTTCTGATCCAGGATATGCAATTAAGCATGGTATCAGGTATATATTATGTATATAGTTCAGCATTCCGAACTTACTCGAGGATGTAAATGCTGAGCAATAGTCAACTTATAGTCATTGGGATATAGTTTCCCATCCAAGTTTACACTTTATTAGTGATGGTGGATTTAACGTTGTACAGATTTCAACGTTACTTGTGGATGCAGTGATTTTATCAAAAGCAATCCATCAGAAATCACCAGATCGGAATATAAATGGATATGTGTGTAATCCTATCCACCTTCTTCCCCCTTGAGGAAGTGTGAACACATAGGCAGTCAGTTGCCTATATATCGTATAGCTCAAAGTTTACAGCTTATAGCTTATAGCTTATAGCTTGCAAGTAGCTCATACAGTTTTAGGGTTGTTGCTTAACAGTTCTTGGGTTGTTGCTTGAATATTATCATGTCCGTGCTGATTACAGCATGATATATATCTGCCAAACACAAAGTGTATCCAATAAATAGGTGGCATTTAGGGTATGTAACGTTACAGTGACCCCATTACCCAATATAGTGATTAGGGTGTTACATGATATCAGTAACCCTAATACAGGTAAAAAATAAGCAGTATAATGTTTTTGCAAAGATTTTTAAGCAAAACTGCATTTAATACCTACATAAATGTAAGGTGGTTTTCAGGAGGTACGTTACACCCCTGTTACACACATTTAATTTTAGGGTTGTTACAGGGTGTTACACGTGTTATGTCTTTCAGGGATTGTTATTTGATAGATAAATATCCATTATAGCAAAAAAAATCAATCCCGAAGTTGCAAAAGATTACACGTATTGTATTTTGACCGATTTCTCGTTACAGCCAATATGTTCACCCCTATATATTACACACCTAATATCTAGGGTGTTACACGAGATATGACCATGGTTGTTGTGATTTTCACATACCTCAATAGGTATTAGAATATTATTTGAAATAAAATGAGGTCGAAATTTCAGTTTTGAAATTTATCGCCAACATTTTTCACCGATTTTACAGTCTTTTTCAGCCATGTTTTGGATAATATATATATATATATCATATCTCAGTGTGTGTGTGTGTTGCAAGCTACAGAAATATTGCAACATTCTTCACTTTTGCACATGATATTTTTCATGGCACAACAGTGAATATCTAAAAAAATCAACATGTATAGTGAACATGTAATGTGGGTTTTTCTGATTGAAACTCATGGAGGCAAATGCACTCTCTGGTGATATTTAAGATAAATCAACTGTAAATGAATTCACAGTTGTGTCAGATCCTAAGATATATTTGGATGTATACAACGAGTATATCAAGTGATATCTCTGTGTTCAAATACATCTGGACACTGCTAGATGTAATCTAAGCAGTTTTTACACAACACAATGTTTGTGTGTGTGTACGTCCACAACCACCTTTTGTCAATTCATGTATGGTTGCTGATCTGAGTTGGTACATGCATGTGAAGTGATCATCTGTATCAACTGTCAGAATGCAATGTAGATATTGATGTTGCTCCAGCGATAGTGAAAATGGCATGGACAGTGTTCAGCAGTTACCAGCTGCATATTGAACACTGATACTGCCTTCGGGTCTGGAGATATTCTCCATCCAGCCCTACAGCATGTTGTTTTATCCTGTTACCATTACTATCGCCATCACTGACATCCAGCACGCACATGTGTTTGCTGGATGGTATCTATGTATTATGTATTGATACAATACTTGATCATTACACTTGGAGTCAGTGTATTGTCAACATGTATAATGAATGTTAGTGTTTGTGCAGTGTATTGTGCTGATTAGTACTAGTGTGTGTGTTTACTTGCACACACTTTGCAAGATCTTTATGGATATCACAATATCCTAACAACCTATCATGCAGATTGTCAGCATACCACGTACTGATTACATCTAACATGATATATATAGTTTAGGGATTGTTGTAATTCCATGATAATCTCATTACGTGATGAGTTGCTGATAGATTTTACATGAAGCTCAGGTGAGCATTCCTTCAAGTAATCCACCATAGAATGTACATGTTACCTGGAGAGCATCTCGGCTCCACCAGGGCACGACAAACTAATTATGGTGTTGAGATTACTGTCAGGCACCCTTTGCAACATGGATTCGAATATAGACTAGCATTCACTGCAATATGCTTATGCTCTATGTACTACAGCTGTTATCGTGATCAAGCTGTACAGTATAATAAAGTATGTACCATTTACAACATTGCAATCATTCAGCATAAGATGTGTGCATGATATAGAAGTATATGCACTGTGTATTAATGATTGCTGTAAGTGAAATGAGTGTATGTGTGTGTGTGCTGATCTGCACACACATATTGTGCACAGATCATTGTGCTGCTGATAAGTATAATGCTGATGATCAAAAGTATTTGTGTGGTCATCAGAACATTGGAATCTGCTGCAGTATGATAATAAGGCATTCACAGCAGTATGTATCCACAACATAACGATTATGTGCTCCCAGCATTCCTGCATATATACAATCATTCTGCATATGATTTCATCGCGCGTACACATGTGTGCTTCTCACTGCATGTAGACACATTAAAACTGTACGTGCTAAAATCGAGCATTCCTCGCATTTTATGAAATCATGAAAGGTATATATTATGCTGACAGGCCATACATCATTGCACGCAGTGATTGTAAACAGTGCGTAGAGATGATTTGCAAAAATCGCTGATGTACGTTGTATACAAATGCGAGCGCGCTGCTGATGAAAAGTATGAATTGTCGTCGCCATTCATCAGCATATGATACGAGCGCTGACATGTGTACAAATCAAAATTATGTCGATGACCACTATGTCATATATTATTCTAGACAATTTTCGAACGTGATTCTTGCAAGCGCGCGCATGCTGCGATCAACTTCTGCAAAATATGTGACCATCGCGCAGTATGCGACCATCGCGCATCAACATATATGAAGCCGTACAAAAAGCAATTCAGCGCAATCATGAAAATTGCGATACTGCGCTGATGATTTTCCGCGCGGAAACGATTTTGCTGATGATTTATCGCATCTGCGAACATACATATATCCGCGAACCATTTATCGTGTACATTTCATTGCTGCGCCGATATATGCCATATGCACACCTTATCGCGTATATGTGCGATCAGCTGTTTCTGCGAGTACGCTGCGGAAAATCTTCTCGCGCAATTTCTGTGCTGTCGATATGCGAACGTATATTATTCGGGCTGCAGATATTCAATTTATGCGAACGCTGTCGTATGTGCGCCCTCCTGCAAACCTGCGAACAATATTAAATATGCTATGTCTATCACTGCACCCACTTGGGTTCTCGAGTATCGTGCCTTGACGACTTTCAGAATACCACTGATACGGCTGTAGATACAAGCGCCGTGAATATATTATCAATATACAATGAAACACTGCAAAGTTGGACAGCAATGCAAGTGAACGGATGAGCGGGTTTGTGAGTGCAGTCTCTGTAAGAGGATCTGCTGAAGCACAACGCTTCCTCACTTTTATACCTACGTCACCCATCATCTTAGATGGTACCGCCATTGGGTTGTGAACCCGAGACGTAGGTTGAACGACCAACATGGTAGTAACGACTAGTTCGTTCATGCTGCACATGCGAGTTCTGCGCATGCTGAAAGCTAAAGATGGTTCTTGGTTTGTTTCCAAGATGTATCTTTGCTTTGCCATCTTCGAGTTCAATCATACGAACTCTCGATGACAGGGATGCCTGATGATATGACATAATCATCTGGCGACATGTACAGTCATCGTCGACCGTACTGACGACTGTCATAAATGTATGACGCGACTCGACCTGTACAGTCATGATCGACCATACTGTCGACTGTCATAATAATATATGACATGACATGACATGGTATGACATGTATGACAGGTATGACACGTATGACATGTATGACACATATGTCATCGGTCATAACCCTGACACGCGACGTTAGAATTCTCGGAGAAATTTGGCCGGCGATCGCAACTGTGTGCCTCTTGTTTCTGTGAGAGCATCAATAACGTCGTATTGTAACTCAGCACTTTCTTAACGGACGTTTGATCTCTGATTTTCATGAACTTGAAGCAGGCTTCGAGGTTTTTTCCGCCGCAGCTCGCTCACTCCAGTATTTTTGGGGAAACGATATTTATTCTTTAGTGACTAAGTCGCGCCTTAAAAATTTAAGCAATGGTGCAGTGCAGACTACCGTCGCAGGCAAAATGGAGCATAGGAGAAAGACACCAGCGAAGCTTGGTTATTCTCCCGAACGCCGTACTTCCGTGGGATCGTTCCAAAAATACGCGGAAACGAAGCAAACACACAAGGCCATCGCGTTAAACCTTGAATGAACAGTACGACGGAATCACATTTAGAATATACTCTTTCATTAGTGACTAAGTCGCGCCTTAAGATTTAAGCAATGGTGCAGTGCAAACTACCGTCGCAGGCAAAATGGAACATAAGAGAAAGACACCAGCGAAGCTTGGTTATTCTCCCGAACGCCGTACTTCCGTGGGATCGTTCCAAAAATACGCGGAAACGAAGCAAACAAACAAGGCCATCGCGTTAAACCTTGAATGAACAGTACGACGGAATCGGATTGAGAATAAAGCGGTACCTTCGAAAATTTCTTATGGTGGATTGGTCCTTTGCGTTGTGGTGGCAAGGTTCATCAACTTCGCGACGTCGTCTTGAAGCTTGTCCGTCTTGGCCTCAAAGTGCACGGCCTTGGCCTCAAGGTGCACGACCTTGGCCTGAAGATGCACGTTCTTGGCCTGAAGGTGCATGTTCTTGGCCTCAAGGTGCACGACACGGTTTGTGAGTTCTGATTTATCAGCCTCAAGGTGCACGACCTTGGCCTCAAGGTGTACAACACGGTTTGTGAGTTCGGCTCTAGCAGACTCGCACGCAAGCACCTGCTCATTCTTTTGCACGCACTCATTGCTGAGCCCCTTCACAACACCCGTCATGGAGTTTTGGAAGGATGCATTCATATTCTCTTTTTGGGAAGACATCGATACAGTCGATTTTCGATTTTCGGCTGATATCAGCAACAAGTCAAGACGAGAGAGAGAGTGTGTGTGTGTGCCAAGCACAGGGTGCCAAGTCCCGAGTTCTGTGTGTGCAACGTTCGAGCAGAAGATTATCATTATATATTAATATTTTCTGTCGATTGAAAGCGCTGGAGAATTTGCGTGCGAGGCGATGACGATGATCGTTCGATCGACCCATCGTCACACACGAACGGCGGAACGACGGCGACGTTTGAACATTATGTGCTCTGTCACTGTGTGTGTCGAAGTGGAAGTCATCTCATGCTGCGCTTTTTATACA